>CAIGRF010405011.1:36630-46960 GCA_903798235.1 Fraxinus ornus
TGCAGAGTACGCCGTCTATAGAACGCCGTAAATTTGTTTTTAGGACATTCAGTTGCACATCGTAAAAAGTGAAATTTAAGACATGCTTATGCACGCCGTAAAAAGTATCGCACTTTTTACGGCGTTTTGTTGCACGCTGTAAAAAATGAAATTTAAGGCATGCTTATGCACGCCGTAAAAAGTGGTAAAAAGTATCGCACTTTTTACGGCATTCTATTGCATGCCGTAAAAAGTGAAAATTACGACTTGCTTATGCACGCCGTAAATATCAATTTAATTTTTTAAAAATGATATATTATTTGATTACCAGCAAACCTATAATAATAACAAAACAAAATTAATACATAAATTGTTTCGATAAATAAAAATATTAAATATGGTTTAATACAGTATATCAATGTAAAGTTCAACTCAACAATTCTCAAAAGACTACTACTTCAAAAAAAAATGATTGAACCATATCAAAGTTAACCTCTTTGAACGACAATTTAGCTATTACACAAAATAGTAACTCCCTGCACACCATAAAAACAATAAGGGTATGGTTAATAAACTTAAAGTGAACATGTAAATCAAAAGTATATCAAGAAACATATTAATTCAGTACCGTCTTATTTCATCTAGGGCTCCACTTAGTAAAGTCTAGCTTTTTTATGGAAGGAGCATGATTTCTGCACTGACAATTCTAATGTGAATTTTTACTTATGTAGCCTTCAATTAGAAATAAAATATTGTAGAACATCCCTTTGCCCATGTTGGTGGTCATAGACCTTGTGAATGACAACCGAAATCATCTGGGATTTGAATGCGTTATGAACTAACATGAAGAATCAGATTCTTAGAATTACAATACAAGAATTGCATATCCATCTATCAAACTTGTACGTTGAATAAACTTCTCAAATCTGGCTATTGCAAACTCCAAATCGTACCTGTCAAGCAATCGCCATCGATTGCCAATTTTTGCATCCACATCATCAATCTCTTGTTCAAGCTTTTGGAGCATAGAATCAACTTAAAAAGTGGAAATCCCAATTAACATATGACTAATCATTTGTATATTGCATACATCTCAATCCAAAAGGTAGCTTCTAAACTGGAAGGCAATGCATAGTAGATTGAAGTAGCAAATCCAGATTCTCTAAAGGTGTCATACCCTGTCTATTAGAGCTGAAGAAACTTTGTTCCCTGCAGCTTGCCCATCAACTCGGTCACTGTCCTCTCTTGCAGCTTTATATGCCTTTCTGGCTTCTTCTCCGTCTGTACCCTCTTTCTCCACGATGCTATTGTACAACTCTACCTGTATATAGCATATTATCAATAAACATAACGCGACTCACGCGCTCACTTGGTAGATGCCACTGAGAGATGAGAGATCTTCTCAAGACATGTCGTGCATAACATATGGGAAAGTCATCCAAACTGAACAGTCCAAGCATCATAGCCTATGAGGAGATTTATTGCAACAAACATTTAATTTCTTCAATGACAATTGACTCCCTAGTTACAACCCGTACTACAACAAAATAGACCAGCTCCAACCATACATTTGTAAATCCTCTATAGAAGCATTATTTAATACCATAGTGGCGCACAAAGTTAAACCTCTAAATCGGAGCGCCGATCATAAGATTTATAAAAAAAAAAAAAAAAAAGCAATTTCACCTTCATTAATCATAATGCTCCACCATCAAGCCCACCAGATTGCCCTTAATAAATTTAAGAAAGAGCTAGTATCATCTATAGAACTAAAGATAGAATTACTAGAGCTGATTTCACATCACAGTGAATTAACACAAAAAGGGAGTTGAGGCCACCACTCTTACCAATCGCAAATCAACACGTGATATTGGTGATGGTGAGGGAGAGATAGATCAGTGTCGTAAAGCAGCATATGGGAAGTTTGAGGCGACGTGGTCATTAAGAAATTGAGTTTGTTCCAGGATCCTCACTTCAAAATGGCACCATAAGAGTCATTACACCTTGTTTAATTACAAGGAATTGGAAAGTCGGAACTACAAGCTTTAAAAACATTGCAGTCCCTAAGTTGTAGTTTTTACTACATTGCCACCCACCCCTTCTCCATTAAATAAACAAAAAGCACCAAAAAAAAAAAAAAAGAAAGAAAGAAAGAGAGAGGGGAATCATTAACATGTAACAATTATTAACCTTTCTAATATATATTGAAAAAGGTTGAAAAGAGTCAAGATTATTATCCATGTTTCCATTTCTAGGTAGTCCAAAATACCAATCAAGCATTTCCTAACCAATGCAAAGATGACTACGTGACACACACACACATCAGTTGATAAGTAAAAAAAACCCTGATTTTCTTATGAATATCAATATCTTTTTCTCTTTCATCAAAGATATTCTTTCACCCTTATTCTAGGGAAATAAAGGGAAGCCATAACTCCACATATTATCAACTGAATACCACTTCAAGTCCAACAGTCTAATAGCATATCTAGCAGCCATCAGGATAGATCAAATAAACCACTTTCTGAAAAAATATAGAGCAAAGAATTCAATCATCAAAAGAAATCGAACACATACCTTAGGATCTATATTCGGGTCTCCTCCAGAATCGACAATGCATCCTTTAATCTTCCCCAATAAATCTTGCCTATCTTTCAAATTATCAAGCACCGCACCAAACCTGCCCAAAATGACACAAACAGAACAAGGAAAAAATAAAAATGATATTTCATAACCAAGATTCCCAAAAAAAAGTTACGGTTTCCTCTCCGAACCAGGATACATAGCTTCACCAGTAAATGATAAACCAGCCTTCTAACTGACAATAATGCATGCCACACTTGGAAAATAATACTGTAATACAAGTTAATTTATTGCATCAACCTACGCTAGCCAACCCGTATTGCTAAAGGTGTGGAAGATCAAGAAACGTTCCCGGCCATCATTTTCCGATTCAGACAACCAAGACGAAAGCTCATGCGTCAGCCCTGCAATCCTCTCCTCTAATCTCCTCCCTAAATCAAACGACAGCACATCCGTCACCGAAGCCACAAATGTAACTGCATGAATCCCCATCTCATTGTACAACTCCACGTACCTCCTCAAGTGCTTGCGCTTTGCCCCGAGCCATCCCAATAACACAACCGTCACCTCCGGACCCTTATCTTCAACAATCTCAGATTTTTCACCCTTAGTGCCTCGTTCTAAAGCGAAATTCCACTCAGATGATTTTCCATTCGTACCGGAAAAAATACTGGAAAAATGATCTTGGGAAATTGAGAGATGGGGTGTTTGGAATGTCGACAGAGAGCTGAAAAAAAGGCGATTTAGGAAATGGGTTTGTGACTTAGGGAATTTGAAGCCAGAGTGACAGTGTGAATGGAATTGAGTATGGCGAAAAGAAGAAACGCATGGTAATGGTAATCGAGATGGGTATTTAATAGTTTTAGTGAAACGGAATTCTAGAGAAGGATTTTTAAGAAGGGAATGGGAAAGGTGGCGACTGGAAGAACGGAAAATACAGGCTGAAGCTTCCATCGATGATATCCTGAGTAATTGCTGGTTACATTCGCTGCTGGCGGAGAGTCCGATATTCGAAAAATTTGGGGGAAATGGCTAGACAAAATAGTCTCCAACTCCCCTCTCAAGTAATTAGAACTAAAATAAGCTAAAGTTAACACGTAGTTGTAAGTGTAACCATCATTATTTTATTATATAGATATTTATTTTTAATTATTTATTCAAGTGATAAAATATTTTATACGTGAATTTAAATTTTTTTCTTATTTTTAATCATAAAATCTCCATAAATTTACTATTCAAAACTTCTATTTTGTTAAATAATGGCTATAAAACATGGGCTACATATCTTTTTAATTTATCATTCTTCTACTCATTTTCAACCACACATTTTTCAATAAAATAATATTTTTCATAACATCAATAACTTTTTATTTTTTTTCAACCACACATTCTCCATCAATCTATTATTTCAGAATACATTCTCCATAATAAAATGGTGTGTAGTGTGTTTGAGCCACATTATTTTGCAAGAATGTATTCTGAAATAGTAGATTGATGGAAAATGTGTGGTTGAAAAGAATGAAAAATCATTGATGTGATGGAAAATATTATTTTATTGAAGAATGTGTGGTTGAAAATGAGTAGAAGAAAGAAAATGAAAATTTTAATTGTACGAAACATGAGCTAAATTCTCACTAATGCCAAATTTGATAGCACCCAAATTCCATGGAAAATATTTTCAATTTCCCAACAAATTCCATGTTTGATGTGCAAAAATTGGCAGGAAATTCATTTTCCAATTTCCATCCCACGCGCTTGAAGTTCCCCTTTTCATGGAATTCATTTTCTTTGGGTTTTTGTGATAATTCATTTTCCAGCATTTTTTTTTTTTTTTGGCAATTTCTAGAAACAATGGTAAAAAAAAGTTTATCACTTTTATTAATAATTTTCATGCAAAACAAAGTCAAACGAATGGTATTTGGTATGGTAATTGTTTTTTATTTTTCTTTAAATTTGGCAATTGGAACAAATCTTAAACCCAATGGTAGAAAAAATTATCACTTTAATGAACAATTTCCATAAAAGACAAAGTCAAACGGACACCAAACTTTAAACATTTTTCAAGTGGTTTTAATATGATTAGTTTGTGTTAATTAATGTTAAGGCTCATTTTGTTAAAGATCGCAATTCAATTCCCTATAATTCATTTTCTTTTCACCCATTTTTCACTTTTGCAATCAAATGGACCCTAATTTCTTTTCCATTTGTTCATATTTGTACTCAAAACTCGATACAATATTTTGTATTCGTAACAGTTTCACTTTCATACGTTCCATTAGTTTGAGTTTCATTTACAGTTGTTAAATACCACATTGACTTATTTTAACGTATTTAGATAAATGGCGTGAAATATTAGATGGATTAGTGAAAATTTGTGAAAACAAGTTTGCATTGTCTGTCGTTTTATTCAACTAAGAGACACTCGATTAACTGATATGGATGTTTTATTTGTTAACAAAATTTTAACATGCTATCTGTTAAAGAACTTTATGTCAACACACAATTGGTTAATAGACTGACCCTTAACAAGTACTGATTGGTTAATGGACAGTATATTAACCTGTTAAGAATCGAATAACTGACTAACTTTAAACAGACCAACTCTAAGTGGGCGTTATTGACCATCTAGGTTAAATTCATATATGGATTCGACACTTTGTTGTTTGTTACTTTGGTGAGTTTGTAAGGAATAAACATGGATGATGGACATCAAAATGGACCTAAGTTAATGGAAAAGGTGGTGTTTTACTTTGGACCAAGTTCACGATCTTTTCATATGTCATGTGTTATTCCCTATGATAAAGATTTACTAGTCGACCAATTTTTTGACAAGAAGACAGATTTCAGAAAGTAGTGCATTTGATTGTATTAAAACATAACTTCGAATTCCAAGTGAAGAAATCAAAGACTACCTACACAATTTTTTGTGTACATAACAGTTACAAATGACATTTGTGAACAACAAAGTTTGATACATCTAATTATTTTGTAGCTTGCTTTTGTGATGCAGATATACTTTCATGTAGGTCTTCGTTGCAATGATCACAAACAAGCACGATCATGGGTTTTTGGAAGACATATAATGCACAAGTTTAAAGACCCTAAGATAATTTATAGACTTGTAGACACCGTTCATGACATCCGTCGAGAATTCAGGATGGATATGGGCTATCAAAGGCTTGGAAGGCTAAAAAATGTACTTTGTGGAAGATTTAATGAATTAACTTGAGTAGATTTTGTTGACATATGGTTAATTCTAACCTTAAAGTTTTGATTATAACAGACAAGTTAATCTTGTTTTCTAATAAATGAATTAAGTGATTACAGTCTTCAAAGCATTCAATGATAAATTGATCGATTGTCGTCAAAAGATCAATATCAAAACTACCAAAAAGGTTAAGATCGAAGTCATTAAGCCATCCAATCATTCAATACAAGAGCTTAAAAGACAAACGTTAAAAACAAAAAAAAAACCAGGATCAAGAGTTTAAGAGTCAAACGTCAAACAAAGATCAAGATGAGAGTCTAAGAGCCAAGCTTCAAAGAAACATCGATGACAAAGCGTTCTTATATCAAATGTAAATGTATTAACACCCTAATCTTTAGCAATAAGTGATAAAAGCTAAAAATTAATTTTCTACACTAAAAACTATTTTTGATTATCACTCGTATAACATATTTTGAACAAAAGTAAAAAATTGATTTTCAATATGATGTTTGAACTTAGATCATATTAAAGAAAAAAATATCATTTATTTTGAAAACTAGTTAAAAATACCTTCCAAAAGTTTGCATTTGTCAAAGCATTCAAATCGGATCAAATGGGGTTGAAATAAAAAAAAATGGTCAAAGCAGCTACAACCGACCGGACGTCCGGATTGATTGTCCGAAATCCTAGAAAGTTTTGGAGGACGTTTGGTTGGTCCATGCGAACGTCGGATTGATGCAACGATCAGATTTTTGACCATTATGATTTCAAATATATAATTGCTATTTTTGTCCTCCGGATCCTAGGGCGAACGTTCAATTGGTTGTCCGGTTCGACTTAAGTGTTTAGCTTTTTGAGCTTTATAAAATTCCCTCGCTCTTTTCAATTCTTTAAAAGTTTTTTCAAGAGCATTAAGTGAGATATATTTTGAGATAATTCTTTGAGGCTATAAAAAAACTTTGATTGATTCAAACTCTTTTACCATCTTCATCAAAATCTTGCATCTCTCTTTTTGTATTTAACTTATTTCTATCATTCACAAAAGCGATATATTTTGAAGAAAATCTTAAACTAAGCATTGCATCTATTCATTCTACTTCTCCGTATCAAAACTTTGATTAATTGAATCAAACTTGTAAAATCATAATATTAATCAAAGTTTCTCATTTCTCTTTTAATATTTAATTTATTACNATGTTTTGTTAATTTTGAGATATCGAGGGATTAATTTAAAAATAAGTTTTCATGTCAACATTTTTAGTTTTTGGCCAAATAATCAAATATTCATTTAGCAAGAAATTTCAAATCGATATTAGGCTTGTTTCGAAGCTCATATTAAATGGCGCATTTTAGACTTGAGAAAAAAGTTATTTCGAATAAATTAGGCCTAAATTATTGTAGTTCAAAAGGGGTCCTATTTTAATTAAAGTCAATCAAACAATTAACTAGTTTTGGCAGGTTGAATTTGATCATTTCCAACTTGTAGTTTCACTGTTTGACTAAGGAACCATTTATTAATTTATTCAAATAAAAATAAAATTATGTTAAATTCAATCTTTATCCAATTTGCAGCCATTTAGTTTCTTATGATATACTTCAACTTGTTCTAGGAACCATTTGACTTAATCCTATATTCCAGTTCACGTGAATATTTCAATAAAATTAAGATGCATACATTAACCAAAGCTAATTTATGTTGTTGGGTTGATAAGGATTAATAGGAGTCCTAATCCAATTGGACAACAAATTTTGATTAGTGGGACTTTAGTTTCCATTTTTTATAGAAGACTGGGCATATCACAGCTATCTATTCACTCCATTTAACGACAATTCATTAGTTATTATAGGCCAGTTGATTCTTTTGTGTAGTCATTTTTAATATTCAATTGCAAAGGAATTCGGTTCAACCTAGACGCTTCCTCATCATCACGAGCTAAGGTAGGATCCCTCCCACACATAAACAAGGTCGCCTGTGCTATCGTGTAAAGCGTAGGACCCTTCGTTTGTTTGCCACGTGGCTCCTTCAAAGACGATTATTTGTGCGAGTAACACTAATCTAGTCTCATATTTCTATCCCATGGAATTAATCCAGACTCGACGTTCTTTATTGAGGCTGATTCCAACAATCGATTCAAATAATCTTCATGGCTCGTGGACCTTGCATTCAAGTATTTATCTCTTCAATAAGAAACCTAATGTACATCGTGAAGCATCTTTGAGTGTAAAATACAAATGTACGATAATTATTACTACATGTCAAGAAGTAAATATTCAAATTTATCATCTTACCGACATAGTTTATTTCGAGAATGATGACTTATTGAGGGTTTGTTTGATCCCCATTTTTTTTCAAAAAAATGCATTGAAATGTGGTCAAATCACTATTCAAAAATTTATGGAAGTAACTGAGGATATCGAGGACCTTATTTTTTATTTGATTGGGTGGTAGTATAAAAAAGGATGTCGGAGATGTTTATCTCGATGCACATCATGGTTCCTGCTTTTACCATCTACAAAGCAACTTGAAGAATAAATACCAGATTCATGGGTCTATCGTTCTTTAAAAGAATGACAAAAGATATACAACTTCAAAGAGTTTTATTGATGACTAAAACTAACTTGACAATTATAGAACAACATGGAGAATATTAGTAAAGTAATTGCTAGAATATTGTAAAGAAAAGAAAAATTCTTATTTGGATTTTTTTTGACAGTGAATCTTAGCTCGACCTTCTGTAGGGAGAACATTGTCCCTATTTATAAGCCTAACAAGAGGAGATTGTCTACCTTTGTCAAATCATTTTATAGTTTCTATTTTCTAACCTTGATATGTGTGCCAAGGCCCTTTTTGAAGAGTTTTTATTGGATATTGAGTTCTGCTAGTCAGGTCATAATTTTACCTATGACATAGCATGTGGCTTAGATCATGATTGTATTTTGCCTAGGTAATCATTTCTTTTTGATGATTGGTGAAAAGAGCGACGCCCACATCAGAGATAACACGTCTTCTCTCGATTGGTTGTTAGGTGAGGTGAGGTGTTGTGTCATTAGAGGATACCCTTTCAGTTAGGTAATACTGATGTTTGCGGATGATTGCGACCTTATGGCCGATCTATCTAGATGGGCTCATTGGACAACTTTTACTTCATTTAAGGCCTTGGAAATATCATACTTTGGTAATTTTTAATCATTTCGAGAGTAGTTTTGTGATTATGTTTAAGGTCAGACACCAACAATTATTCCCCATGCTTTGAATTATGACGTGTTTGGACCTTAAGATTTTGAGTGCTTCAGATCTTAGGTGGATGAAAGCTGTGTTAGATTTCGTTTCGCAATAACACACGGTGATGATTCAGTTGAGACGTCAGCCCCACTAACTAGAGCTTTTTTTAGAAACTTTGCCCAAAACTATGTAGTTTTTGGAAAATCAATTAAGCTCTTGATTCAATTCCATTTCTCTATCCAATTTATTTTGGACAACTGAGATTGCACCTCTTCAAATTTCTTTCTTTTATATTTCGATTTTCCCCTTTTAATTCCTCATTTTTCTTCAAAATCTCTCTAGTTTTCTCCAGCCTTTTTTTTATGTTTTCCTTACGAACTTCCTCAATCTGCTCTTCTGAACTTTTTGGGCTTGTTCATCGAATTACTTTCCACGTACTCTCTTTATTTTGTTGCCAAAGTTCTTGATGAGTGTATTTCACTCATACTTTAGATATCATTTAAACTTGATATTTAACATTATTCTACGAGTTTTAGAATTTTTTAATGGGTGTTTTGATGTTGTGATATATGTTGATTAAATTGATGGAAAAAAGTAAAAGTTGGCAAAATTGGAGGAGAGTGATAAATTGTAAAAGATCCAAAGTTTGGGGATTAAAATGCAAATACTAAAAAGTTTTGTCGGACCTCACATTGAATATTCAAGATGGCTAGGAGTTAATTGGATGAAAAAAGAAGTCAAAGAGATAAAATATAGGCAAAGTATGATCACACATCAATTTCCAATCGAAAAAGTTATGCTCCGGATTTTCAGTCTCACATTGAGACTCATTTTTGACATAGCAAACATTCGAATTGGAAAATGATATCTAAAGTAAAGTTACATCCCATTGAATTAACTTTTCAAATCATCTTGAATCGTCTCAATCAAGCATCATGATAAATAGCTGTGATTAAAATACTGAAAGACGCGCAGTGCTGAATTTCCATTCCAAACTGGGCACCGCAGCCACCTTTGTGGTGCTGAGGCGCTGCTGGGCGAGAAAAAGGGTTTTGATCTTTATAGACTCTTTTCTTAGCCCAACACGCCCCAACCCTTCGAAAACTTTAAAATACTATAATTGCACCATTAAGACCTAATTCTAGGGAGGAGAACAGTTCAAGAGGTAAGGGGGAATTCAACACAATTCCTCAAGAAGGCAAGGAGGAAAGACATCAAGAGATTCAAGAACAAGACAAAGAAGAACAAGAGAAAAAATTGAATATCTACATCCTAGTTTTTCTATTCTCTTTCCTATGTCATTTTATATGAAATTTAGTATTTTCATAGATTACATC
>CAIGRF010405023.1:0-15810 GCA_903798235.1 Fraxinus ornus
TCTCAGGCCTCCCATTTGGGCTTCTCACCTTGGGCCCTCAAATCGATTCCTATTACGCCTTCATCTTGGATCCTTTCACTGGACTTCTTATTTTGGGCCTTTGATTTTGGGCTGCATTTTTGGAGTGTCAACACCAAGTAACTGTTGGCATGCTTAAAACCGATTATACGTAAAATCCTATTGTCATGTCACTCAATAAGTAACGTGTTAGAATTTGGGTGTGACCTGAATCCCTTATTGAACTAATTGAAAAATTCTAATTGAAATTCACGTCAAGAGGAATTCAATTTGGAGTGCTATTGGAGTCATGTCAAGTTGAAGTAGGGATGGCAAAATGGCTTTTCGGCTCGGGCTGCTCATGACTCGGTTCGAAAAAGCCCAAGTCAAGCCGACTTGGAACCACCAAGCCTAGGCTCAAGCTAAGCCTCGTCGTTTCGGCCCGAACGAGCCAAACAAAAAAATTGAAAACGGCAACTATAACATATAGGAAGAAAAAAAAAATTCAAACAAGCCTGCAACGTGCAGGCAACTAAATGCCAGCACATGCAAGTGCGATGCAGGGAGCTATTTAAAAAAATCGAGCTGGCTCAGCTCGGGCTAAAAAAAGTTCGAATTTTTTTTTGCTTGAGCCGAGCCCGAGTTTCGAGTTTCGGCTCGGCTCGTTAACATGGCTAAGTTGAAGTTTTATTTTGAAAGTCCATTGGGAGTTGCAAATTGGTATTGGACTTGAAGAAAAGTTTGGGATGAACAAAACAACTTGGAACAAAAAAATAGAGAAGAGGACAGAATGTTCGGTGCCGCAGTGCCGGGCATGGGGCGCCGGTGTTCCTGTTCGGTATTTTGCCTCGAGCGCTAGGGCGTCGCAATGCTGGGCTCGGCACCACCTGTGTCTAGTTTGGGACTATCTGTTTTTTCTCTCGTTTTTTGTTTTGGGCTCGATTTTTGGCATCATACTTTATCAACAACTCTATTATGAGGGTTTGACCATCCCCTATATGTTTTCTATAAATATTAGGCTCTTCTATACAATTTTATAGTGTGAGAATAGAGTGAGAAAAGTGATTACTAGTTTTTAGGATCATTATAATATTTCTTCATTTTCATTATTTATGGTGCAATAAAATCTCTTAATTCATCTACCATATTTTTTTGTCTTCTTTTATTCTTTTGCTTGCGATCATATACTTCATATTTTTCCATATAACTTCAACATCTCAATCTGTTGGTTGGTTTCATATCAAGTGGTATCGAACGATACGTAATCCTTGAATTTTCAACAATGGTATCAGAGATTCTGAACATAACTAACGCAAGAAGTGGTATTAGAGCCTAGGTACAGCAGTTCCATAGAGCACGAGGTTTGATTTGTTCGAGATTTTTTGTTCATGATGACTTTCATGAAGTATGAATCCCGCTTTTGGATCGGAGTACTAGATTTTGTGACTATGGCAGGTTAAGATGCGTGCAATACTCACACAGCAAGATTTGGATGATGCGTTGTTGGGAATTGACAAGATGCCAACAACTTTGACCGCGGAGGAAAAATTACGGAAGGATAAGAAGACGGTTTCTCACATTCATCTTCATCTATCGAATACCATTCTTCAGAACATTTTGAAGGAAGGTTTAGCAGCTGCTTTATGGTTGGAGTTGGAGCAATTGTCCATGACTAAAAGTCTGACAAGCAAGTTGCATCTCAAGCAACGTTTATACTCTCATNTGGCAAAATGATGATCATTAGAAGATCATTTGGTTGTATTTAAAGAGATCGTCGCTGATTTGGAGACTTTGGAAGTAAAGTTTGATGAAGAAGATTTGGCATTTATCTTATTATGTTCATTGTCCGCTTCGTTTTCTTCATTTAGAGACACAATCTTGTATAGTTGAGATACTCTCACCATAGAGGATATATATGATACTTTGTTTTCAAAAGAGAAGATGGAGCATCTGGTGTGCCAGAGATGGAAAAGGTCTTGTTGCTCATGGTGGTTTTGGAAGGGGTAAATCGAAGTCTAAGTTCAGTAATTAAATTTGTAATTTCTACAAGAAGATGGGGCATACTAAGAATGATTGCTACAAATTACAGAATAGAAAAAGGTTAGATGCAAGTCAATATGGGAAGCAATCAAAGACTTCAGTTAAAGCAGACCTCGCAAAGAACATTGTAAGTGATGGAGATCTCTTGGCTATTTTTGAAATCGAGTCTGAACCAGAGGAGGATTGGATTCTAGATTCAGTTTATGTGTTTCATAAGTGTCATAATAAGGACTTGTTTACTACATATGAAACTGTTTACAAATGTATCGTGGTTATGGGAACCAACACACCTGTCAGGTTACTAGAATTGGTAAGGTCAGATTAAAGCTAATGGATGGGACAATTAGAATATTTGGCCATGTTTGACATGTTCCAGATTTGAAAAAGAATCTCATCTTATTGTCTATCATTGATTCAAAGGGCTATAAGTTCTTTCGAGATAGAGTTTTAAAGGTTTATAAGGTGCCCGGTTGTATTGGAGGGAAAGAAAAGGTCTCAGTTATACATCTTGCAGGGTCGTGTAAAACTAGAAGAGTCAATCAACGTAGGTTCAGTATTGTGGTGGACATTCAGTTTGGTACAATACCTTTTGAAGCTCGTAAATGGTCGAATTTGAAGAATATAGCTCAGTGGAGTTCATGAGATATGGATAATGCTGCTTTGCCACAATCACCTGCGGTGCCATTGTATTCAATTGTTAGGGATGACCCAGTGGAAAAAGGTATGCGGATGATGATTTTGTTGAGTATGCTTTCAGCGTAGTAGAAGGTGTACAATCTAGCATGAGGACTTCTTTAAAAGTATTTGGGTTTGATTATGTTTTGAGGTATGTTACAGGCCAGTTTGGTGAATTTTAAAATCATTATGATTTTTTGGGAAACTGAGATAATTTTGCAAAGTAATGCTTGTATTCATTGGAAGATGTGGAGTATTTGTATTTGGTTGGAGAAAACAGTTTTGGCTATTATTGAAGAGTCAATTATTCCTTGCAGGCGGATTTTCTTCTCCATGTGGAAATATTTTGAAGTTTTGTTCGTTGCAATGAAATTCGTGTCAAGGTGAAGATTGTTAGAATTTGGGTTTGATCCGAATTCTTTATTGAAACAATTGAAGTGTACATCAAGAAGAATTGGGTTTGAAATGCTATTAGAGTCATATGTCAAGCTGAAATTCTATTTTTGGAAGTTCGTTGAGAGTTGAAAATTAGTATTGGACTTTTTCGTTTTAGACTTGATTTTTGGCATCCTACTTCATCAACAACTCTATTAGAAAGGTTTGGACGTCCCCTACATGTTCCTTATAAATATTAGGTTCTTCTATACAATTTTATGGTGTGAGAATAAGGTGACAAAGTAATTACTAACTTTCAGGATCATTGTAATAGTTTTTCATCTTCATTATTTGTGGTGCAATAAGTCTCTTAATTCCTTTGCCGTATTTTTTTTGTCTTCTTTTATTCTTTTATTTGCGATCATATACTTCATATTTTGCTATATAATTTCAACATCTCAATTTGCTGGTTGATTTTATATTAAGTGGTATCAAGCGATACATGATCCTTGAATTCATAACCATTGGTATCAGATATTTTGGACAAAACTAACGCAACATAACCGTTACAATGAACTAAGTTAGCTAGATACAAGACTCGTCCACTTGTTGAATTTCGGGTCTGTACGCAATTTTGTTAGGCTGCATTATGTCGGAAGCCATCTCCGCTAACTGTCTTGCATGTTGGGCTCCGCTCGTGTTATACCTTCACCCATGCACCACCAACCAATTCATTCCCACATGGTTTACTCATTTTACTACTTTGCAACTTACTCCATCAATGTGTTGAAAAAATAAATTAAATGGTGAATGACATGTAACAACAATTTCGATTTCAAATTCTCTAGTTAATTTTTCATTAAATTGGAATAAATTACGAGATGTAACAACAATTTTGATTTCAATTTTCTAGTTAATTTTCAATTAAATTGGTGGTTACAAATCTTGAACGACTATTGTAACATTTTTGTGTTAATTAAAAATTATTAGGAATTGAACTCTGTCATCCTAGTACTATATAAAGAGGTGTTCTCCTTATTTCACACACCCAAAATTTTGAGAGTTTTTGTCCTCTCTAAATTTCTTTCTTCTCTCTTTGTTTTCATAAATCTTGTTCTTAGTAGTTTAGAAGATTTTGTTCCAACTCAATGATGAAGTGTAATCATTTACAGTTCGCCTAAAGTATTAATAAAGTGCTTAGCTACTTTTATTTATATAATTGTAGCAGTGTTTCTAATTTTATTTTGTATTTTTTCTAACAAAATGTACCCTCTTAAAAACATTTCAGCCATGGCATCGGCGTAGGAGCAAAGCATGCCCATGCCTTGAACTGTTTCAGAAACTTACAGCCTTCGAGGCTGAAGTGAATTAAGCACCTCAGTCGAATCAACATGATAAAGTCAAACCTTCATGTTTGAAGCGAGGTGTTAAAAGGTCGATGTAGTAGATTTCAAAAAGCAATAAGCCTTTCTCTCCAAGGTGTCTTCAACCACACTGCTCCGGCCTAAAGATCATTCATACCTTACGTCCGATTGATTTGACAACTTTACAGCAGACGACTCTTAAGTTTCCAGTTCTACTTTTTAGGTGGCAAGCCTAAGACATATGGTAACCACTTTTTCAATTTATTTTACGATTGCATTCTGACCTTGGAAGTTAACTGGACACTTATAAAGTGTGACCCGTGAGCTACTAGATGAGATCATACGTCACACATCCAACAGTAACATCTTCCTTTCCACTATAGAAGCTTACACTGGTGCCATCCAAAGTAATACAACCTTACAACTTCAACAATAAAATGGCTTGGTATTTTCTCTTCAACTCAAATACATATATTCTTCCTCTCGTTCATTATATACTCCACACCCAAATAATACTTTTTGATTGTTGACTAACTTGAACATTGAAGTGTGCGTAGCCGCCTCCCCACTGTTAAAGAATGCCACGTGCATCAACATTTGTCCAATTGTGCAGGAACTTGACACATGAACGGAAGCATAGCCAGGATCTGTTGACCACATATTTCCACGAGTTTTCGAGATCAACAAAATATTTAAATTTAGACTATATAACTTTCTTACACAGTTCACCAATGCTCTATAATTTGACTAATCATTTTGCTTATTTAGGAATATTTATTAATTACTCATCCTCTCTTATTTAATTTTTTTTTTCATGCTAATATCGAATCAATTCAAATATAATTTGACTAATTTAAAAAGTAAATTATTGGAATATCCAGAGAGAGGTAATCTCACAAATTAGGGTAATGCTGCACATTTAAATAAAACCTTCAGAATCCCAGATAAATACATGGGTAACATTCGTTTTTCTGTGTAAAGGGATTGTTGCTCCATTTAGAGTTATTTGTGTCAATATCCGAATTAGAGCCTGGCCCGATGCTGGCAAACATAAACAGTTCAGAAATGTTGGGCTAAACATAAAGTAAAACTGGGAGACTCAAGGAAACAGGCCCAACTACGTGAACGTGACTCATAATTTGAGAAAGTTTCACAAATGGTCCCGAAGATTGTATAGTGAACAAAAATGCATTACAACTTCATTAAATAATGTCAAAATAATTTCACTACCAAATAAATTGATGATGAACGTTGATGGCGATAAATTTCAATGATAGAACTAGAATTTTCACATTTGGAGGAGGGGCAACGAAAAATATTGAATGAGTAAAATATACATTTATTTATTTATATATTAGTACAAAATTAAAATTTCTACTTATATTAAAGAAGATTTCAAAATGTTACGAGACGAACGTCACCTCCATCCCCTGGCTCCGCTAGTGTAAATAGCATTACTCCAATTTATGTCCACCACCACCATCCAAACACTGATTTTTAGTGTGGGTTAGAAAAAGTTCAATGGTACGTAAATAGATACACGGTGAGTGTATCCGACAAATAATGTACCAATAATCTCTCCTTTTTATCATACGATTTTACATAATACAGTATAACGTCTACAATTTAATATTCCATAAGTTAATAAGTTGTATTACATAATAAAATTTCACGATCTCAGCCAATGGGATGAATTAATAAGGAGATAAATGCAATTAATAAAATTTTATGGTCCCTACTTGCAGGGGCGGAGTTAGAAGAAAATAATCATTGGGGAAAAAATTCATAAAATTTTAATTACAGGGGCAAATTTAAAAATTACTTTTTTTTTGTAAACCTTTTGGCAAAATAACATATTTGAAATTTATTGTGGTAAATCCGCCCCTGCCTAATTGATGAGATTGTTAGAATATAATTAATCTTTAGTTCGTTAAATGTATGCGAATTATAAATTAATTTACCAATATATTAACAACATACTTTAATTACAGATTTTACATGGTCTTAAACATATTAATTTATAAAGATAATACTGTACTTACTAGTTGGATACGAGGTCAAAATCTTGTTAGTTGGTATAATAATTTTGTTTGAAATAACAATTAAATACTTAATAACGATATGTAATATCAATTTAGGTGGTATGCAAGTGATTGAATATTTTAAATATGACTATTTTTTTAAGATGATCTATCAATTAATGACATTTGCATATCTCCTAAACTGATACTTAGCACCTGTAAATCAAAATAGAATTACTCTTAAATAACAAGCGTCAAAAGAATTGTCGAGTCGACACACAAGAATATTCCTTGTAATATATATACAAATCATGTGACAAGAAATGTAATGATTTTACATAAAAATGAACTAAATAACTAAGAGGTCAATTTGGAAAACAAGAATATTTCAAGTCCTTGTATCTTAGTTAATATATTCATCTTTAATTCATATGAGGGGTTGCTTAATTGGTCAGATATTGGGTTTGCTCCCCAATAGTTATCAGTTCGAGTCCCCTCAGGATCACTGAGGAGTACCCGATCGTAAATTTCAAGGTCCCGTGGAATTAGTCGAAGTGCGCGCAACCTGACCCGAACATCCACGGTTATCACAAAAAAAAAATATATATATATATATATATATATTTCTGGTAATGAAAAACAAACTTGTCCACAATAGTTTACGGGGTTAATTTCACAAACGGTCACTGAAGTTATGTCAAAATCATAAAACGGTCACTGAAATTTAAAACTTGCACTAACGGTCACTAAAGTATCATCCGATTTCAGTAATGGTCACTAAATGACATTTTTCATTTTAATTGGAATTTAATGGACCAAAATAGTTGAAACTTGAACCTTGATGATCTAAATCGCAAATTTGACAATAAAACCAAACAACGGAAGTTACACTTCTCTCAACCTTAACGACGATTTTTTGACCTTATAATCACCCAAAATGCAACCAAATCCCGACAACCTTCGACCGTCAAAGTCGCCGACATTGGTACCGGTGGACAGCCCTTCATCTCCTCTTCAATTGGCAACAAATAGCTCCTAAATCCATCAACCATACTGGCCGAAATTGCTCCCCAAACTTCGCTGGCTACAAATCTGAAAATTGCCGGAAATCCCACCTCCGACCACCCATTTGATCGAAACTTTTCACCAATCATTTGCCCACAACCAAACGCCACTACCCATGCCATCAATTTAACCCAAACAACACCACAGCACGCTCAATTAAACCCATAAAAAAGATAGTCGCGAAGAACTTTCTGCAAGGTCCAAACTTTCACGATTCCGGAGCCGGCAGCTTGACCCATGGTCGCGGACCACATGGATTGGACTCCTCATCTCCTGGCGCACCTCTCCAACCCCTGGGTCAAGCCCAATTGTGCCCTGAACGCCATGATTTTATGGCTGCAATTCGCTCACTCTGCGAGCAGTTTGGGTTGAAGGATTTTGATGCTTTTATACTACTTCAAATGTTCGATTCACCTGCCCAACCTGCAATTGATGTTGGGCAATTGATGAAGGAAAACACGTGTCATAACACAATTGAGCCAATTTACAATAAATCATCTGAATTCAACTTTGCCCAAGTCGAGATTGATTTTTATTTTTTTTGGTTTTTTAATTTAATTATTTTTTGGTTTTATTGGCAAATTTGCGATTTAGGTCCTCAAGGTTCAAGTTTAAACTATTTTGGTCCATTAAGTTCTAATTAAAGTGAAAAAGGTCTTTTAGTGACCTTATTGAAACCAGATGATACTTCGGTGATCGTTAGTGCAAGTTTTAAACTTAAGTGACCGTTCTATGATTTTAACGTAACTTCAGTGATCGTTTGTGAAATTAACCCATAGTTTAAGATTAACTATTGACGTGTGAAATGATTTAATGAGCATTAAATGAAGTAGTGGTTTAAACAAAAACAGTTGGGAACAAAAGCCAAATTAATCTTCCCCACATAAGTGTGACATTTATCAGTCAACAATCAACCGAATTTATTTATTAATGAGATTGAGCACACCAAACTTTCAAACAAAATGAAAATCTCTCAATTCAAATTATTGTTCGACTAGACACACTTTCTTGTAGTCTTGGCGTCAGGGGCGGAGCTAGCACCTCGAGTTGGCTCCACCGATTTTTTTTTCCTTATATTGGACAGCAACCCGTGCTCGCTTGAATTCGTTCGTACTCACCTAGATTCCTGGATGTGACACAACTTGGCGTACACAAATTATGTCGACCAAAATGCACACAAATGAAGGACATTCTTAGTCTCTCAATATTTATTTTTTTTAGAATCGAACATGGAAGAAGGCCTAGTCCAAATGTAAATACAATATGTTTGGTAACCAACAAACAAGATTTAAGGATTAACATTGTCAAATTATTGGTCCTATGATTTCTAACCTATATTTTTCGTGAACATCTAATTGTGAGAATTGCTAGGTCGGTTCACCGTTGTGTTAATTCGACCCAAATCGATTACGACAGTGTGATATAAACAGATAAGATCATGTGATATATCATATAAGTAAATATATATATATAGTTGACAGGTCAATTAATCTCTTAAAAACTTGTAACTTTTGTGGTGTGAAGTTAGGTCACGAATGGTTGAGCTACAAATTTAGACCTTTCTACTTTGGACTTTGGATCTATGCGTAAAACATAAAAGAGTAACGTGTATGGTACGTTAAATTAAATACAAGTATACTGAATTGACGGTACAGATAAGATTATTGAAGATTTTGTGTCGAATCTTATTAATTGTATTGCCTTATTAAGAACATTAAAAATCAAAACTTTTTCTTATCTTTTAATCATTTTTTTTTTAAATTACTATTCCAAAATACATTCTCTCACCATATATGATTATGTTGATTCTCCAATAGTTCTAATTTTAGCCACTCTCTCTAGAGAATTGTGGTAACACAAAGTTGTGGGAATAATTAGAAAAATCTAGAGTAATAAAGTCGCATTTTTATTAAAAATGTGAGTGAATATAAGATTGAGACACACTAAAAGTAATATTAGAAATTTTACCAACTTTTCGATCTCAAAGGTTACGACTATGAAGAAAGATTGTTTAACGAGCAACTGACCGACCTTAGAGCTTTCAAGCCTATCGATGATGCTGTCTAGGTGAAACGGTATTTAGAACGTAGGTCACAACTGACCGACCTTAGAGCTTTCGATCCTATCGATGATGCTGTCTAGATGAAACAGTATTTAGAACGTAGGCAGATCAAGTGTACAAGAACATAATGGGTCAGCTCACAAGTTAATTTGCTGAAAATAATAAAAGCCCGTAAATATTGTGACCTCATTATTTATGGCAGATAGGCCATTGGTGTCCATTACCCAATGATTTTCAGCCAAGCATAACTTATCAGATTTTACATGCAAGCTTCACTTTGTATTTAACATAAAACAAAATACACAAGAAACAAAACTGGGAAGCAGAAATGAACTTGGACCATTTGCCCATGTGAAACTTCTCCCCTAAGAAATAACGACGGGTCGTCCCAATAGAATTTGAGCATGAGATGACACATTCTTGAGTTTGGTGCAGCTGGAACTCAAATGAGAGAGGAGAGAGTGAGAGAAGATCGGAGTACTTACAAATGACAATACTGATTCTATATACCTCCCAGGGGAAGCAAAACCGACAAGTGAAAAAATAAAATAAATATCATGGACTAGACTTGGACTTATATAGGGGAAAATAACAGAACAGAAAGAGCATGGGTGTACTCTACACGATTAGAAACAACAGCAACAAGACTAGTTCCGCTCCAGCTGCGCAGACACAGGCTTAAGCACTTCCAGTGTGGAGCTCACCCCAGCTCTCCATCCTATTACCATATTTGGGTCTCCATTCAGTCCTCCCCTTGACAATTTCAGCACCACCCTCAAGTCGAAGCAAATGCTGGCACTCAACATAACCAGAATTTGCCAAGTCGCCAACACTATTGCTCACCACAGAAGTGAGGGATTGCAGCAAACTGTCCCTCCTACATTCCCTCCTATACTCGAGAGTCATGCCAGCAAGTTCATGAGTCTCCAAGATAGGTAATGGAACACTCTGCAACCAAAGTAACTCACAGTAAGATACAAATTACCTTGAAACAAGTCTTCACAGAAGCCACAAGGAGAAATAAAAATTAGGCTAACTTTTTTCTCATTCAATCATTTACATCAAGAAATTAAGTAGTAGTCAATGGCAGTTATCAAGAAGGCCCAGACAATAATGTCCTGTGGTCAAGATTATTTAGCCCTGGCTAGAAATGGTGTCATCCATGGTCTACGTATCTTTTGATTATATTATGCCAACTGTTTATCTTCAGATTCTTGAGGAGTTCACAAATAAATAACAGGCAATCTTCTCATCCAAAAACCTTTTAAGCCGCAAATCCTTGTCCATTAGTTACCTATATAATAACCCATCTAGCCTGATGCCTTTTCCCCAAAATTGAATACCGAATCAGAGAATATAGTCCTAAACACTTCAGCAAGAATCAGAAGTTTAGATCATATTCCCACAAGTGTAATGCTATTTTGAAAACCAGGTGGACTCCCATGCCAAAGAGGTATCTCAAATCAGCTTATTTTAGATTTAAGCAAAAGATATAAACAAACAAGTATACTTATGTACCCCTGTATATTATCCAAGTTTTCTAAGGAACTTGACAACCTTATTTCCAAGAAACAGCAATCGAGTGCCAAAAAATAGACAGAAATATCATACCCTCGAGCATTTTAGCTACAGGTGCCTTTTTCCAAAAATCACATATGAAAACAAAAACGGTAAAAAAGAAGAGGAAATAAAAAAAAAGGAAGCACTGACATACAGTTCAAGGACAAATTCAAAATTTCTGCGAATGAAGCTAGCCCAATAGACGGCATTTTTAGTAAAACAAAAGAGTTTATGCAGATCAATTTCTTGCATGGGTATCCCACAATTACCCTTTTAAAATGATATATTCTTATTCATAAATTAAAAAAAGTACTTCCAAGATTTTAGCCAGAATGAACAAAAACTATGAGATATTAAAATAATGAAGGGAAGAATATTTACCTCAAGAATCCATCCCACATATTTCACATTATTAACGTGCTGGTTTACATCCAAATCACTCCATCTTGGCTGAATTCATAGATCAGTTTCAAGAGAGTGAGACAGTTGAAGTGGTGTGCGGTGATAATTGTCATATAAACAAAGTAATGTTCTCTCCATTGAGAAAGGGTGTGTTACTTACAGTTAAACCATTACGGATGTAATCTGCATTGTCATCATTCAGTTTTGGTAGCTTTCTGCTGTCCTCGTCCACAACAGGAAGCGAATCCACAAAATAGCCACCAATTTCTTCTCGAACCTCATCTGGAATTTTGGCCAACCTCCTCGTCTCTTTGTTCATCATCACCCATAGACTGCAGTTAATTCAAAAAAATTACAAAAAGATAGCAGATAGTTCAGTTAAACTAGATTCATAACAATAGCTCTAACACCCATCATCTAAGGACATTGAAAGTAAATTAATCTAATTTCAACAAAGACACGATCCCCTATACTCAGTGACCAATCCAGGGCATGGATAAAAAATGCAGGCGACTGCAGGTCTATTTACATTGAAAGAACAATTAGTCATTGTAAACAAAATAGTTCGGGAAATATATAGAACATTATCCAACCTCGAAGCTCTAGTTAATATGTCACCAGTATTGCTATCACGTACAAGCCAGTCTCGGCGCATTCCATTCTTCCCAGATGCAGCTACCCAAGTATCAACCTGAACTACATCACCCCTGCAAGAAAGAATCAACATCTAAGAAAATTAAATTTTTCCAAGTTCTTACATAACATTTATACGAGGACTTTTAACCAAGTAATGACGAAATCAGTTTTTAGTTTTGCTAAGGATTGGAGAAATACTTTCTGCACTTGGAGATAGGTTTATCATGAATAAAGTAAGCAAGGACAAAACTTACCAAGTAGGATAACGATCTACAATAACCTGCATTTTGGTAACTACCCAAATTAAATTTCTTTTGCACATCTCCGGAGTTGAACCAAAGCCATCACCCAACAGTCCTGCAGTCTTTACATGGTTAAGAGCTGTTTCCTGCAAAGAGTTTAACTCGTCAAGCGGCAGCAGACTAAACTTACGGTAGGTTCAGTCAAAATAAATAAATAACTAGAAAGCACAAAAATGCACTAGAAGAGTTGATTTCCCAACAATACCTGCAAATGGTTCATCAAAGTTTCTACGGACGCAGTACGATCAGCTCCTATTTCATAAGACCTGATGCTGAAGTTTTGACGAAAAATCAAACCATCTTGCACAATCCTTCCTAAACCAAAGGGGTCAGTAAGCATGTCTGGCCGCCTTGGTTTCCAATCAAGCATCATCCATTGCTTCTCGGCTGCCAGGAATATTGTCGTGATGGCAGCAAGGAGCATGCTCCAGTCAGGCAATTGGTTGATGAATGTCCTCGGTGGAGGTGATGACATCACCTCATCCTCAATCTTAAGGCCATCCATAACTCCAAACTTGGTCCCATTGACCTTGTGAGGAGCATGTGCATTGGCCTTAACCTGTATATTTCGGGAAGATGTGGACTTTGGTTTAAAACCAGATCCACAGGCATCAATTCTTGTTGGGATGCTTCCTCCGAGTGCCCCAGAAGTATTTGCCGAGGAATCTGAAGCTGAAGAAGCTATTGGGAGAAAGGCAGAAGTTGCAGTGGTGGCCACCATTTTTATTGTAACCTAACAAGTCAGTCTATGCACCGACAAAGTAAAATTAAGAAATTCTTGGAAATTGCAATCCACAGGGGTGAGGCTCAACTTGATCAAAGAATCACCAAAATGTCATTTTCTCTCTGCAAAAAACATACAAGTACTCATTTCCTTCCTTTACAAGTTAATATCATGGTGTTTTAAAATTAATCTATTCATATCTCAAAAAGGTCAACATGAAAACCTAACATGCATAAAACAGGGGAACCTGTAACAATGAAAAGAAGGTGATATCAAGGAGACAAGGAAGGACGAGAAATACAAAAGATGAATATCTTTGTTCATATAATGAAATTCCATAACAGCAGCCTTTCCCCCGTAAAAATATTTTTTTCCATAGCAAATGGATGCAAAGAAACTTATATCAAATGACGAGGAGAAAAGCAATTAAATGGAAAGAACACATAATATTTAATCGAAACGATACATTTAAATAATTTTCCCGATGCTTATACGCAGACAAACAAAATACAAATTTTCAACCAAAAATCAGCCAAATATAATTCAAGAGTAAACCACAAAATCCCAAAAAGTAAATAAAATAAATACTCACGCATTCAATTGAATAACAAAAGCAGATCTGACAAATTCAACCCCAAAAATGAAACAACTATTAAAACACATTCCATTTTCAAACTCCAATATCAAAATCAAACATTGTTTCCCATCTTACCGCTCCAATTCTCCGCCACAATATAAAAAATCGAAAAACAAAAAAAAATCCGAACATTCCAGATCGAACAAAGTTAAAAAATAAAAATAAAAAATTCAAAATAGAAAATGACGAACCTTTCTACGGCCGGAAGATTCTAGACACAAATACGTCGAATCGAACAAATTATAATGTATCAAAGGGAAATGATCATTTTCTGATCAGCAAACCCGTCAAAGAAGACTCTCGCTTGTGGTTCACAGATCACAGATCGAGCGTTGCGTGGTTTCTTTTCTCTGTGTTTTTTGGGCCTTCAAATTTGATTCCTTTCTATTTTTAATTAATTTATTTTTTTCGTGAGGTTTTTGGCAAATTCTGGGAGAGAAAAATAAAATAAAATTAAGAGACAGCGAATTTCTTGGTGGCAAGTGGCAGGCATGTGTGTCCAGTCCAGCATCCCATCTTTATAGTAACATTTGTAGCTATCAATGTGGCCCTTGTTGAACCTCCTCCCTCTTCAATTCCAATTTGTTCTTCCTTTCAAATTTTCAAACTTGATTCAATTATTTACTCGAATATATTGTCATGTTAGTGTCACTGGTTTAGTAGGCAAGTTACTAACTTGACTCAAATCATTTTTTCAAAATTCATTTTTAATTACTTATTTTTTCATAAAATAATTTTACACTTAAACTGAAAAGAACTTTCTATATTTTCAACAACACATTTTTCAAAAGAAATTACTAATCTAAAATATTGTTTTCTCAAAAAATGGGTCTCGACAATTCGTTATCATGAGAAAATGGAAACATACTTGACAATTGACTATTTGTGTAATAGTGGTCGAGCTAGAACATTTGGGGGAGAAATTTTTTTAAAGGGACAATTATACATGTTTTTGCATATATATATTAATTTTCTTTCAAAATTCTAATTTTAAAATGTTGTGGGAGCGTTTGTCATCCCCTATGGCTGAGTATGTGTTCATTGCATAAATATTTATGATAGGTTGATGTCGATTTTCTATTTGATGATTTGATATAGTTAGGTGGAGTAGCTTGGTCAAAAAGAAAATATTCATAGTTATAACAAATAAACTTCAAATATAGACTAAATCAAAACACAAGATTAGTGGTCTTTGAAAAAAAATTTCGAGACGTAAGGAAGTTCTTTCAAACAAGAAAAGCCCTACTTCATTTTGGAAATAGTTTTGTTTTGTCCCATTTCCTGAGTTACACTAATTCCGACCTCTTTTGATTATGTAATGTGGGAAATTGATTTACGTATAGTTGCTTATAATTACTATCGAAATTTGGATTCAAGCAACAGGAGAGAGATTTCATGTTCCTTATCCGGAGAGCTATGTGATCATGAAAGAGAAAAAGGGATTAAGTAGAACAAAAATGACTTAGTGGTAAGGATAAATAATTCGACTCATTCATATCCAGATCATGAATATTTGGAACCCATATTATCCAAAGAGACAGTACTTTGCTAATTCGATAAAGGATGATATAAAATTGATCTATTTCAAGCATCATAATTGCAAAATTTAGGGATGGCAACAGGGCAGACATTAGACATGTCGGTCATTCCCATCCATATCCCGTTGGGTATTTTTTTTACCTTGCCACATCCCCATACCTGGTTAAAGCGGAACTAGGCGGTTTGGGGCGGAGCGGGTCCATCGCCCCCATTTATTTTTTATTTATTTTTCTTTTTTGCTTTTATTTTTTTTATGTCTTTAGTTGTAAATATTATTACTTTTTTACTAATTTGTTAAAAACAACTTATGTTCTCTTTAAAAATGTTGATAATTTATTATTTTTATTCGATAAAAAACTTAAATTTGAAATTAATTTTAAAAGGGGCGGGGACTATGTTTCTCATACCCGC
>CAIGRF010405029.1:2135-25635 GCA_903798235.1 Fraxinus ornus
GCCTAGTTAAAAAAAAAAAATTGAACATTGTTTGTTTAATTTTGGACATTGTTTGATTTAGATATTGATGTAGTTATTTTAAGTATTGTTTGCTTTGGATTATAAAATTTTGATATTATGAGCCTGTTTGGTAGGGCTACTAATCAGATTAAAATTGAAAATATGGCCGTTGTTGGGTCCCACTCATCTAATAAAAGTCAACCATAACGGCTAGTTTTTCAATTTTAATCTCTACCAAACACACTCTATATTTAATTGGAGATTTTTGGTTTTGAAAAAAAAAAAAAACTAAATAGGGCATTAAACGGAGCAAAAATACGCCCCGCCCCGCCCTGTGCTTGGCGGGGCAGGACGGGGCGGGGGTGCCCCGCCCCGAACCCATCACTACTGCAAAGGCATCTATTTTCAAAATTTTGTATTTATTTATTATTATTATTTTTAATGAGGGGAGGCTCACTCGGGCTACAGGCCGGCCCGGGCTCGAGCCAACGCCCCAAAATGGGGCTCGGCCAAAGCCCGAGCAGGAGCAGGGCCCGACTTAGGCTTTTTTCGAGCCGTCCGAACCGTCGAACTTTTTTGCCATCCCTAGCATAGTGTCAAGTTCAGTAAATAATTCTATGAACACGGGTGAAAATCTACAATAAAGATCTTTCACTTTTCACGATAATAATAATGTTAAGCACATGTTTGTCGGCTATTTTCACAAACATTGTTTGTTACAGCAAACAATCTCCACCACATATTCACTCAATAATATATTCAACACACAAATTAATAAAATTACTTTACTTTTCAACCACACATTCTCCAAAAAAATACTATTCAAAACTATATTTCTTCTCCCAAAATAGAAGACAAACAGACCCTAAATATATTCACACCACATTTTTAATAATTAGATTAGACTACATCTTAATTGTACGAAAGGTTCGTAACCCTTATACGTTATTATATTTATGTCTCAAATTCTTTTTGATGGTATTTTTATTCTAAAATAAACATAAATTATTCCTAATCATGTTCTCTCAAAATCTTTATTTAAAATAGAGTAAAAAGACTCATTTGCCAGCAAAAATAAGATTAAATATTTGATCTTCATTTTAAAGAATGTTTGAACGAAAATTATGATTAAAATAATATTTTATGATCAATGAAATATTAAAAATAGGAATTTGACGATGAAAAAAAGTTAAAAGTCCGTTTGGTACCGATTAAAATTCAATTAAAATTTAAAATATAATCGTTATTGAATTTCGCTCGTCTAATAAAAGTCAACAATAACGACTAATTTTTAAATTTTAATCTCTTTCGAACGGGCTCTAATAATAAATAAAGCTTAACATGTGATGTGAATGAATATTAATAAATTGGTCAGAGACGACGACGTATATACCGGTCCCATAACGCTATTATAACGTTTTCTCTTCTAGATATATCCCTTTCTCTGTCCTTTTGCTTCTGATTTTCCACCCTCACAGCCTCACTGTCCTTTCAACACACACTGCAGCGAAGAGAGGGAAAAAAAAAAAAAAAAAAATCCCACCAGATCTGAGAATACGATTTCTCGAAAACCCTATCCATTAAGTACGATCTGGTTAGCATTTCTCTTCATTGCAGCTTTTTCTCTGATTTTCGTGAAAAAAAAACATAGAAATGTGTGCATATTGTGATGTGATTGCTTGTTGAGTATATTTGCTTTGACTTGATTGAAATGGTTGTGGATTGAGATCTGAGTGTTGGGAAGTGGTTTTGATACTTGTCTTTAGTAAATGTAGTGTGTGGTGCAGTGGTGGTTCTGGATTTATGTACATTTTGTGTGAATATCAGGGTTTAATTGAGTTTTTTATTTAGTCGAGGGTTTTTTTGTGGAACGGTATTTTGGTGGAATGTGTTGCTTGATATTTTGTTTTCAGTTGTCGAAGTAGTCGACCTGTGCCTGATCTTGTTTTCTCCGTTTCTGTGGGTGTTGTTGAAGTAGAAGGAACGTGGATTAAATCATCTTACCCTCTTTTTTTAGTTTAAGTGGGAACATATATTCCTTTGAAATATTTATCGGTTTCGGATGTTTCTGTCGGATTTGGAAAGTGTGTCCTTGTTTGGAAGTAGGCATTGAAGTTTTTTCTGTAGTGAATTTTCACCTTGTTGCATTTTTCGATTTATATTTTGCGGATTAGTAGATAAGTCTGAACTTTGACCTCGTTGCCATATCTTGATATTCATTTGAATTTTGGAATGTTTCATTTATTAATAAAGCGCACTTGAATTGCCATGCTCTGTGCTAGATATGCTTAAAAGTGATCATTTCTGGTCATATAGAAAGAATGGGACTGAATCTAAATCTTCTTTCAGGTTTCCTTCTAGCCATAATAGATGGCAGCAGTAGACGATGAAAATTCTCTTCTTGGACAAACTAGTTGTGGATCTTTACTTCAACAATTGCAGGCAAGCCATTTTTGAATTTTATTGGATTTACAGTGCTCTCTCTATTCAGCTACTAGTACATTCCAGTACTTGTCATGGGCTGACAGAAACGAATACTTGTTTTCATGCAGCAAATTTGGGATGAAGTTGGTGAGAATGACGAGGAACGGGATAAAATGCTACTTCAGTTGGAGCAAGAGTGCTTGGATGTGTACAAGAGGAAGGTCGAGCAGGCTGTGAAATCCAGGGCACAACTTCTGCAGACATTGGCTGATGCTAGAGTTGAACTAACCAATCTCCTATCAGCACTTGGAGAGAAGACATATGTTGGAATCGTAAGTAACTGGCATCAAATTATTCGGGGAAGGCTTTGAGATATGCGGAGCTGTAAATGTGATGATCATTAGGATTTGAGTAGAATAAAGCTTTCTAAAGTGTATTTTAACACCGTATCTTTTTAACTTATACCTTATTTGTCTCTTTTTGGTCTTTTTTGCAGCCTGAGACTACCTTGGGAACAATCAAGGAACAACTTGCAGCTATAGCTCCCGCATTGGAAAAACTATGGAAATTGAAGGAGGAGAGGATTAAAGAATTTTCGGATGTTCAGTCTCAAATACAAAAGATATGTGCAGAAATTGTTGGGGGCAGCAAGCACTCGGAGAGTCCAGCTGTTGACGAGACTGATCTATCCCTGAAGAAATTGGATGAATTTCATGCTCAGCTCCAAGACCTTCAAAAAGAAAAGGTAGGGTCTTTTATCTTACTATGGGTTAGCTGCTACAGTTGTGCTGATTTGTAATATTCTTTTTTCTTGATATTGCAGAGTGAAAGGTTGCACAAAGTTCTTGAATTTGTGAGCACTGTACATGATCTTTGTGCTGTCCTTGGCATGGACTTTTTTACGACCGTCACTGAAGTGCATCCAAGCCTGAATGACTCAACAGGTGTACAATCTAAAAGCATAAGCAATGACACGCTGTCTAGATTGGCGAAGACTGTTTTAGCACTTAAGGAAGATAAGAAACAGAGGTTACAGAAGGTACCTACTCAAATTCCAAGCTGATCCTTGTGAGAGAAGTTGATACAGATGTTCACCTGCATAAGCTGAACTATTTTAATCTTACGACATCAGCATGTTCTCAAATACTGTAGAGAACTTCACTTGAAGTAAATCGTACTCCTACCCTTTTAAAAATATTTTATCAGTGCAAAAGGATCTTAATGCAGCAGATTCACAGTTGTATGGACAACAAAGAATGCAAAACGATGTTTATTATCTAAATAGTGGGAAAACAACGATTTGAACACGCACATAGTGCAGGATACATGCACAGGATAAGTGATTACAGTCAAGTCTAACTATTAGTTAAATGATTTTATCTATTATGTTATTTCGTAGGCTTTATTGAAGTTCTCAAGGGATTATAGAGAAGTAACTGAACTATTTTAAAGGAGATGCTTATTGTCGTAGATTCCTCTTTACTTGGCTTTCATATCTTTTTGCTTTTTACCAATGCAAGGAATTTGGTTGACATACTTGTTGCTTTGAGGTTCATCTTCTTCATGCAAACTAAAGTTGTCTTTTGACTTGTGTGCTTATTTGCAGCTTCAAGAATTAGCAACTCAGCTAATTGATCTTTGGAATTTAATGGACACACCCCAAGAAGATCGAAGCCTATTTGACCATGTTACTTGTAATATTTCAGCTTCAGTGGACGAAGTTTCCATTCCTGGGGCTCTTGCCTTGGACCTCATTGAACAGGTTTCTGGAGTTCTGTACTATTTGAAAGTTAAATTCAAGTGTACAATAAAAAAAATTGTTGATTAGTCAGTTAAATTCGTGTGTACAACGCAATTGTGGTTAATTTAGTCATCTCTGCATTTGTGAAGGCCGAAATAGAAGTTGAAAGGCTTGATCAGCTAAAAGCTAGCAGAATGAAGGAAATTGCTTTTAAGAGGCAGGGTGAGCTAGAAGAGATATTTGCTCATGCTCATATAGAGATTGATACTGATGCAGCCCGAGAAAAAATTTTGGGACTCATTGATTCAGGAAATGTTGAGCCTGTGGAATTATTGGCTGACATGGACAATCAGATCGTGAGAGCAAAAGAAGAGGCTCTGAGCAGAAGGGATATACTGGATAAGGTTGAAAAATGGATGTCAGCTTGTGAGGAAGAAAGCTGGCTTGAAGACTACAATAGGGTAATTATATTTCTATCCTTCCTCCCCCCCCCCCAATTCACTCTATGCCATTCTAAATCTTAGGTGCATGTAGGCAGCACTTGTAAACTCAGAAATTTATTGCTTAAAAGTCTTCACAAACAATACAGAAATGTTATCTGTGACGGTAATGTTTCTAGTCACATTATTTTTTTAGGAGTGCATGTTTTTGTGACAATTCGATAGATATGAGTAATCTAATTCGATTATGTATATTTTTGTGACATTTCATTAGATATGAGTAATCTAACTTTTGGTCCATGCAGTCTGCAATATTCCCCACTTGCTTGTAATTGAACTGTATTGATTAGGGTATAAACTTGATAACTTGTCCAGAATATAAATTAAAATGCTTATGCTAGTGGTTGAACGTGATAGTTTCTCCTTTTGAGAAATTGGGTGTGATCAATCAATTTAACTTCTTTACCATGACATGAATAAGGGGTTGGGGAGGAAGGATAAAGAGATTGGAAGCATCTTTATATATTGAATCACTATTAACTGCCTGGTTCCTTCTCTTTCAACAATTGATGTTATGAATCAAATTAACATAACATCAATACACCAGCTGCAATGAACATTGATTTCTACAACATCTTTTGTAGACTAAATCTTGATATTGAAATTTTTATTTTTTGTTGCAAGTAATTCTTTTGATTGGCTAGTTGTTACAAAAATGGCATGAGGATGACCTTGCACTCGTATATCGTGCCACTGATGTTGCATTAGTGAAACAGGATGAGAACAGGTACAATGCCAGCAGAGGTGCACACTTGAATCTGAAGAGAGCCGAAAAGGCACGGATCTTGGTCAATAAAATTCCGGGTATGTTCCAAACTATGAAATATCTTTCCGTTCAAATTGATTTACATAATAGGTAGCTGATCTTGTGAAAAGGGAATTAGAAGTTCGTCTGAAAATACCTTTCACAAGTCATGTTCTTAGAGTTGTTGATTTTTTAATTTTAAATTTTTTTTTTTGTGTGGCTATTGTAGCTCTTGTTGACACCTTGATTGCTAAAACTCGCGCATGGGAGCAAGATCGTGGTATAACATTCACATATGATGGCGTTCCTCTACTTGCCATGCTAGATGAATATGCAATGCTCAGACAAGATAGAGAAGAGGAGAAAAAGAGGTTGAGGGTAAGTCTCTGTGTCCATTACTCTGGGGGGAAAATCTGTGTGGAAAGCCAATCCTTGGAAGTGGAAGCAAGTTACTCATGTCAATCATTAACTTTATTTACTGCTTGCTTTATTCCCGTGTCTGTTACCTAAATTCTATGTACACTTCACAGGATCAGAAAAAGTTCCACGATCAGATGAGTAAAGAACAAGAAGCCATTTTTGGTGCAACACCGAGCCCGGCACGACAACTTAGTACCAAGAAGGTGGTAGGTCCACGAGCCAATGGAGGCACCAATGGTACTGCGAGCAGACGTCTTTCTCTTAATGCTCATCAAAATGGTTCCAGATCTATAAATAGAGACGGGAAGTCCAGACCAGTTGCTCCTGTGAACTATGTCGCCATATCAAAAGAGGATGCAGCATCTCACATTTCTGGGACCGAGCATATTCCGAGTACACCATAAGTATTTGAAAATAGGAGTATCTGTCTTCTTTTTATTTGGTCATCAGAGTAGTTTCTGTAGGACAGTTGTTTGATATGTGAGTGATTTAGAGTAGAAACTGAATCTGCTGTATGTCTTGTATCAAGGTTAACGAGTTCTTTAAACCAGTGTGTTGCACGATCAAGCTCATGAACCGAATTGGCTTTCAAATTGACGATGGCAGTGATGATCACGGCCTCAGTTGATGCCCTTTGGTTTTATGTCGTCGTATAGTTTGTAATGATATCAGAGGTCAGGCATTAAATAAGTCGTTGGCTGTATAAATTTTGAGGCGCTTTGCAAAAATTTAAACTGTGGATTAGTTTGAAGCCTTCACCAGAGAGAATTACTGAAGCGCATTAGACTAACAAGAAGTAAGATTTGCATTTGTGGATCTGGCATATGGACAAAAGATCCGTGCGAGGGAAGTTTGATCAAGTAGACCTCAAATTCAGTCTCTTAACGATTGACCCGCTCCTTGTTAGTGTTGGCTTATGGTGGTTCTACTTAGGGAACAGTTCTCACTTCTGCTCATGTTGAACCAGTGTCCTTGTTAGTAGAACCGGTAGCTAAACCGAGGACGCATACTTGAAAGGAGAAGAGAAAGTTCAACCTTAGTACTCGTTTGGTATTATGCACCAAACATATACATAGAAACACCGACATGAGCATTTGGTTAAAACCAAAAGTAACTAAAGTATTATCTATTGCACAATATAATCTAGTCTAGTACTAAAAGTTGGATTCAGCGTGCTACATGTACAGGGGAGGGGATGGTTTAGTTGACGACCTCTCAAACCTCAAGTTGGATATATTTGATATGCAGTATAGAATACAATCTTTTGACTTGTTTTTCTACTTCAATATTTGTCAGTACTGTACAGTCCACTTTAATGAAATTGGCTAATTTTTTTTAAATATGTTTGGATAATTTTCTAAAGTACTTTATCTGATTAAAACAACTTTCAAAAGAAGCTGATCTAAGAGCTCGATTGCCAGAATTTTCACTTCTTTGTAGAAATGCTTCATGGAAAAACGACCTTTGCTCGAGATATTTACTTTTGGTTTTGGATTTATAAAGCAATTTGGTACATTATACTGAAAGAAAACTAAAAACAAATGTATTTTTTACATATTTGTATTTCTTAATTATGTTCATCGGATTTCAACAATAACCTCAAATTGCCAAGTCCTTGGATCTCAACAATAACCTCAATTGCTCCATAAACAACAACTCCAATGTTTTCTCTTGGTGAAAATTATCCCATACGTGACTGAATAGTACAATGATAAGATTTTAACTAATTTTAATATATCCAATACGACACTTCTACGGATTATCTTCTCTCACAGCAAAAGCAAAATCAAGTGGACTTCCATCAAAAATTAACAATCTAAATCATCATGGATAGAAGGAAAAACCTGCCTGTCACATTCACATCAAATAATCTTGTGATCTAGATCCTAATCACCAAAAAAATGGCATTGAAGCAGTTCAATCTGAATCCCTAACGAAGAATCAATTACAAATTATAACTAAAGCTACATATGGTACACAAAACTGAACTTGAGAACCGTTTCTTCGTATGCTGCAACCAGCTACCTGTCAAGAACAATTTCTCAGGTTACAATCATTTGCCAGATTAATGTTGAAGGTTAACAAGAGATGTAAATTAAGTAATGAACACAAAGCGCACGTAAAAATGGAACAATCTTAACAAGCAGTAAAGCTAAACAATGTATTTAGCCTCTTTTCGTCTCCCTTTAAAACAAAACTCTTAATTCACTCATTTTTAACCATACATTCATACAATAAAATATTTTGCACGTAAATCCAAAACTCCTTACTTTTTAACCACGCATTCTCCAAAAAAAAAAAAAGCACTACTCAAAACATCGTTTTTTTTTTTTGAAATAATGATGCCATCAAACAAGGGCTTAATCTCACTTGGCTATAATGGTGGATACATTCGAGAAAACACTTGTATTCAAACCATTTCATGATGTTAGCTATCCTAAATAGCACATCACTAATAGTTTCTCTACATTTACGTGCTCCTTTTCCACATCTTGGAGGAGATGTGATTGGAACCGTTCAGCAGGCTTCTGCATTTTGTGGAAGAGCTTCTTGAGAAAGCTATGTTAGGCCAGCTTCCTCTAAAAGCACTTACATCCGGACAAAGCACTTCCAAAAAATTATCCAAACAGATTCAAAAAGAGTTTCTTAATCTCAGAAGTAGCTTTTGACTTTTCAAAAGCCATGCTAAATGGGTCCTTTATGAACTACACAAAAGATGCGATTAATATTGGCAAACATATTTTCTATTGAACAAGTAAAAATGCAAAAAAAATCGTTCAAAGAAAATAATTAGTACATTAAGGATGGAGTTTCAGACACAGAAAGGCCCTGCACCTGATTAAACTGTTACTGAACAGGGGGCAGCATCCATGTACTGACCTATGGTATGCCTAACCGGTAATTAACAGGAAATGTCACGGAACAACCCTTTTGATTCATCATATATCCATCTGCAAAGAGAAACATAGAAATGAATATAGATATTAGATAGATTAAAGTACTAAAGAACAGAGCATACAGAAAAACATTTGTCTACCACACATCAATCCTACACAGAAAATATGCAACTGGAAAGTAAATAGAATGCACACTCAATGGACTCACTTGCACAGATAAAGTGGAGGTAAACGATGGTTTGGCTGTGGTCTTAAATGAGTTCTCCTTTCACTTTCTTCAGCAAACTTTCTTGGTGCAAGGACTTCACATGGGCTTTGTATTAGGCCAGCCATTAATGTGCTATCACGATTAGATACGCAAACCTGTAAAAAATGCGTCAAGAAATAAATTCATGCGAACTCTCAGTTATAAACAGCAACCACACATGTAAGTTGTAACAATAATATACAATGTGCGCCCGTTTGGCCACCATTATTCCATATTATAATGAGGGGAATAGTAATTTTTTTGGAGAATATGTGATTTAAAAAAAAAAAAGGAAATTTTTTTGGATTTACATCTAATACTATTTTATTGGAGAATGTGTGGTTGATAAGAGAAAGAAAAACAAATTATAATTTAATGGGGGTCAAACGGGGGCTATAAATGACCTAAAGATGCGAGATGACATTTGATTTTCAAGTGACCTGGAGCACATTAAGCCCCTGTTTGGTCCCCATTTTTCTCCAAACTCATTTTCAACTACACATTTCTTAGGATTCACAACTTTTTAACCTCGCGTTTCATCTAACTTTTATTAAAATTTACTAAAACACTTATCTTTAACTAAACCAAACAGGAGCTAAGAGAAGGCAAAAAATAACGAATTAAAAATGTGCAAAAAGATGAATGAAAAGAATTCAGACACCAATGAAAATTTTAGTTTCATAGAAAATAAGCTTCCTATCTTATCGTATAAACATCTTTTCAGATTTATCATATATAAAACTACACTATACAAACAAATCAGAAGGTATCTAGATCTTTCAATTTATCAATTAGCAATAACAAAAGGTAACACCAAAAACCAATATAATAACGTGCGACATTTATGAAGTGCCTTCTAATTTAATTTTACACCATTTATCTACAAACCCACTATTTCCTCCATCCTTAAAGTATAATGTAGTCCTAGTCTCGACTCAGGCCCATCTTTAAACAGACGTCGAAAATCCCAAATAGATGCTATTCTTACAAAAGTCAACTATTTGTCATCCAAGTTAAGCCACCAAAAATCTTTATCACACTTGAACATATTTCAGTCCAAAAAAGGTTACTTATTATTTTCAAAAGTTATCAATAATTTTGATAAGCTTCCTTCAAATTTTTGCCAAATGCAAGGGTGATGACTGAAGTAAAACCAATATAATACAACTACGAGCAAAATATTTGATAAGCAGCCCAAAGTCTTAGCACCAGAAATGAATTCAAGGCACATCAATAAGAAATTTTTCCATGCTTTAGCTTATATCAGTTCAAAAGAGTTCACTTGGTATCTTCAAATCTATTAATGATTTTATGTGTTGTCTTGAACTTTCTGAAAGATACATGGTCGAAAACTTAAGTAAAACCAATACTCTTCAGTTAAATATACAAAGGTACTTGCATGCCTGAGTATCTGAACATTTAAAAGCATTAAGATACCCACATCATAATAGACAGAAAAATGCACATGAGAGCCACTACACATGCAAACTTCGTAATGTGATTAATGATGATCTGGCTGGGTTTATATTTAAATTTGTGTTCAATGTTCATACATCATTGCGTTTGGACCAAAACATTTCAAAAAAAGAAAAACATAATTCACCTCACTGCTTTCTAGGCCACAAGGGCGGCCAACAGCCTCAGGCAAATCACCAGGGAAGTAACACCGATTTACTGTTACCCACTTTGCTCTAGTGTTGTTATCCTCCCACATGGCCTGCAGCATAAAATAAGTCATTAAATGCCTGAACACCAGGTCGACATAGTTTAGCAAATCCATTCTTTCTACTTGAAACTAGGAACATTTACAGCGACAGTTTTCATTGGTGATAACAGTCTGATCAAGGTATCATAAAAGTCAAAGTGCAGCAAGGCATACAGAAAGCAGCATGCAAATGGTATTCAAATATCCAAACCAAACATGCATGATCAATCACAATGCTCAAAATGATAATATCACATCCCAAGGATTGGCAAGTCAGACTAGTAAGGATTTTTGTGGAATAAGACAATCTACAACAGATGCTACTTCAGATTCCCTCCAGTCCATTCCCTGGGTAGGTTATGGGAACGTCTGAGCCATTGCATGAGAGTGAGGGGCACGTATCAGATTCAAAATATTGAACCAGTAAACACTTTCTGCTAACATTTCCATCTTTTACCATGAATGCTCGAAAATGGATCAACGTACGACACAAAGATTTGAGGAAGACAGACCTAGTTCTGTGTGTTCCAAATTAATTTATAAGACGAAAGTACCTGACAAACATTGGTCAACTATAGCCACCTTATTGAACTCTGGCTAAGAAAGTAGCAATTGACTCAAAAAAATTCTTGAATGTGTGATTGGAAGACGTCAATTAAAAAATTATCCCACAAAACCTTAAATGCAAAGATAGATTGCTCACCTGAAGCTTTGAAGGGATCAGCCTATCATTGTCAAAGCGAATAAGAACATACTCCTGAACTTTATACATATGCCCATTGATGTAGCAAGATTGATAATAGGTTTTCTTATCCACAACTTTCATTATGTCGCCACCCCAATATACAGCATGCAAGCCATCTGGTGCAGAAGTATTGTGCTCTGTAACTCCAGTACTGGCAGTAGTTTCTGAAGTATTTTCTCGTACAACTTCATCCTTTAGTTGATTTAAGTTATTGTTGGAAGTTTCTTTACCATGAGATTCTGTCAAATCCCTACTCACGACATGATTTTCAAGAGATTGATTTGGTGAACGTACTTCATTGCTTGCTGGCCTTAGGCCACTATCTTGAGCGTCACCAGCAGCTCGTGAGTTATCAGATAAACAGGGAACAGCGTCTGACTTCGCAGGAGGATCTGATATGAATTCAATCACTTTCCCATCACATGATTTTTCAACTGATAAGTCTACAGGAGTAACACATGCAGCATTTGAGGTTTTCATCACATCATTTGGGCAAGTTCCGGAAGATTTGTCCTCCATCTTTGCCTCACTCAATATGATACCATTCCCTTGCACTCCTTTAGCATCGTCCGCTTTTGTTCCAGATACTTGATTAATATAATTACTTTCAGTGGTATCAGCAGCTACATTTTGAACTGAAATGTTCCCATTGACCATTACCTTACCCTGACTGATCTTCTCATCTGAAGCCTCAACCTCTTTAGTTGAAGTTGACGTAACAGCTGCTGCATTGGAAGGCATCTTTGGTGTATTAATGTTTCTCATGACACGACCATACTTGGGGGGTATAGGTTTCCCATTGCTTAGTGACAAGCACTTTCCACAATGCCACTCTCCTCTAGGAACTCCCTTTTGATTAGTTGTCTGGAGGCATTTTAAGTGAAACCCTTTCTCACAAGCATCACAAACAAGTAAACTGTCTATCTCTGTAAGGGTAGCCATGCACATCTGACATGTCAATGCCTTGTTCATGTAATCCCTAGAAGGGGGCTTACAAGGAGGACACTTTGGATCCTGAGACTGAAATAATTTCTGAATGATCTTACTAATTTCAGCATGTGGATTACTCAATGAAGGAGTCTGAAAGGAGTTCGTGCCTTGTAAAGTCTGATGTACCCTTGGTGTTCCAGTAATTGTCTGAGTGACAACTGGCCTGGGGGTTGCTTGAGGGGCCAATCCAGACTTACCATCAACAACTCCATCTTTAACAGACAAATTCACTGGCACCTTAGTATCTAAACAAATTTTAGCTGATGAGCCAGACTGGGGTTGCACCGACCAAGTTGGAGTTCTCGCGCTTGAGTTAGCAGTGTAATTTACTGCAGTGTGAAAGAGTACAAAAAATTGAAGGACCATAAAAAATGTGAAGAAACTCAGTAGACAGTAACGTAGTGTGGCCAATTCCCAAAAAGAGAAATTTCATGGCACGGAATAGGCTTCAAACGGATAATTATACTCTTCACAACGTGAAAGAATACAGAATTTGAAGGACGATAAAAGAATTATGAAGAAAAATTAGTAGAAAACAATGTAGTATGACCAATTCCGTAAAGAGAAATCTCACGGCACAAATAGTCTTCAAACAGATAATTATACTCTTACGTTATAAATTTCCATGAAGAAAATCCATATACAATTTTGCAATTTTTGTTTTTCAAGCAAATGCATAGTAGCATTGCTACAAATGCTTCTAGATGTTAAATAAAGCAAGTTCTGGCTCACAAGAACACATAGGCATTAAGGGTAATGTGATGTTTGCTATTGCCGATACTTTTAACAAGAACCTCGCAATCAAAGATCTTCACACCATAATTTAATTAAGCAGATCTTTTGCCATCAATTAAGATCAAGAGCAAGAAATCAGTGTGACCTTGAACTTGTGAAGGGTAAAGATAACCATTCAGTCTTCCATCCAGTCTAGCAAGAGGACGGTCAACTCTAGGCAATGCTGTTGAGCCCAAATGACTCGAGGGAAAAGCACTGGAAACTCCTGGTCTTATCTCACTAGTGGGAAGCTGATATGTTGAAGATGCAGAATTTGATGGAGTACCATGACCCAAAGGGGAAGAAGATTTGAAATTTCCAGAAGATATGTGAATTGGTTTATCTGACTGAGACATCTGAACACCGTGTGGTGTACCATAGCTTTCAGCTCCTGCACGAGAGTTCACTTGCTGACTTTGAGATGAATGTGGAGTGGATGGTAGAGAAAAATTTTCAGATTTTTCCATCTAAAATGGGATAAAAGAACTAAGCATCAGCATAAAGCATAACCACAGTTTGCAAGGCAATATTAAGTCAACCAATGCAGAACAAACAAGCCTAATACGAACTTCCATCCATAAAGAAATATTCTTGTAAACAAGTCAGGTAATATAACTTTTTAACTACACTGATACTATCAACCAACCATGTCAAAACGCATACAAGAAATTAAATGAGTTAGCAAACAATCACAATATTTAGCATCTGAGTACTTGGCGAAAGTAGTACTCCACAAAGTTTAGTCACAAACATAAAAGTGAAAAAATTCTAAAAAACAGAAGTTCTTGACCATGAGAATGCCGATATATGTGTTAACTATATGGACAATATTATTGAACAATAATAAACATAGAAATCATGACATAATACATTTGAGAACAAAGTTTCCCTCAGATACTAATTTAAGATCCCAATAGATACTCAACCAAGTCACTGTTCTTGTCTCTATGTTTCAAGCTGCCAATTAGACTTTTATTCTGTTGAAATGTTTTACTGTACATTCTTTGGAGTGTATGATTTTAATGTGTACAATTTTGTATTTCCATAATGTCATGAAATTATATTGGTTGACGACGAGGCTTACAGGTTATACACCTCACCTCATGGATGCAAATTAATCCGATTCAGCCATTTTAAATGCCGCATTGTAAGATGTTCCTATCTTTAGATAAACGATTCTGTTTCTTATCCAAATATTGCTGTTTCTAGTTATGTGTGAGACCTTTTAATTTAGCACGATATCATTAAAAAATCATTCATAGCCATCTATACTTGATCTTAACCTCAAAACCTAGTCATTCACCCATCTTGAATCAATCACATCAAGAAACAAACCGGAACTCCTATTATAGGCACTCCATATCTATGTTAGCAAGAAGAAGCGTGGAAAGTGTTAGCTCTGAATCCACGGATCTGCGAATGAAAAGGGCAAGTTTTTTTTTTTTTTAAAATTTTAATTCTCATCTACGAGAGTCTCATCCTCTATCCTTGTAGCTTCTCCAAGAAAAATTCTCTATATCTTTAAAATCGTTAGAGACAGTTGAGGATCAAAATTAGAAAAAGGGGCAGACCTCAAATTTATTGGTTGCCGTATCTTTAGAAATATTTTCTACAACATTTAGAGATAATGAACACATGGTTTACAAAAACGATTTGAGGCTTAATCCTAGAATCCCACTTCACGGGAGGCTTACGCCTCAAGCATGAGCCTCAGGCCAACTAAGGTGTCCGTCCATTTGCCTTGTATTGTTCGAGCATTTAATTATTGGCTTTAGCTTTTTGGGGTATTTTTTTATAACCTAAAATGTATTACAGATTTTTATTCACTTTTTCTACCTACACGGAAGGAGACTGGGAAGGATAATACATCATTGCGATCGGATGGTGGTAAAGAATGAAAGGACACTGACAATAAGGATAATGACAACGAAGTTATGATGTACGACACTCCTACTGGGCAGCATGTCCGACCAAGTCAACATAGAATAGATATGTGACTTAGGTAAAATAATGAGTGGTCAGGCTGAAACTATAAATTAAAGCTTTCTTCTGAACAATAAGGCAAAATGCAAGTTACATCATGTGAAAATTTTGAAAAGAGGCCAAGAAATCCCTAGCTTGTCCAAATTCAACTTTAGAGGAAATTCGCTCCTGTCTTAAGCAGTGGTGGAGCCAAAACTTCAATTCAGATATTTTAAACAATGCAATAACATAAAAATGAAAAAAAATCTTACAATTTTTTTTTCTCTTCATAACTTCCACTATCTAACAGACCAAAGTCACTTTAATTTAGACAAATGATATAGATTAAACGATTTTCGTCATCACAAATTATATTGAAAGTTTGATGATTAAAATTGCCATGGAGACAATAGATGAAAACAAACTGTGCAATTTTCCCAATTATTACTTTTCACTCCTTTTTCTTCTTCACGCTTTCTTCCGCAGCCATTTTTGCAAAAAGAAAAATGTGAAATATTTAAATAACACACCATATTCATATTCCATCAAACAGTGTCCTGTCTAATAAATCTGATAACAATATTCTTAACTCATTCTTCATTGCACAATAAGAAAATCACCAATTACAGTAATTAACACAAATTCAACAGCAATTCAAAATTAGAATAAACAGTAAAAAAAGTAAAAGGATAAAACCTTTCTTTTAGAGATCAACAACTTCTCAGCAATTGACAATTTGGGAGGTCGAAAACCTAGACTTTGTTCCTTCAATTTATTAAGCCCCAAATCCTCAATCAAACCCCCAAAAGCATCCCTGGGAAACACATCCTTAGGGACATACCCCTCACAAACCTTCACCAACCTTTCCCGGGCCTCCTTCATCAAGTCTTTCTCGGCTTCTGTCGCTCCCCTCCCTCCCCTCATCTTCCCCATAGCCGCCAACACCAACACCATCTCCGCCACTTTCTTTACATTCACAACCAAATCCCCACCCCCTCTAATCCTCTTAGCTTCTTTCAACACTTCCCCATCCTCTTGCACCGGTCTTTTTTCACCCACGCCCTCCAATCCAACTCCAGATTCAATCCCCACCGTCGACTCCATCTAACACAAAATCCTACTTCACAATTACCTCTAAACTTCCATGGAAAGCACCGCTTCGGTAGAATTCGAAACGAAATCCTTCGCGATTGGCGTACAGACCTGCAGAGAAGAGAGACGAGTAAAGCCATAAGAGGAGGAAGAGAGAAGGAAACCCTAGAGAGAAGGAGAAGAAGAGGGGGGGAATTTTTGGGGAAAATTAAAATGTGGAATCGTTAAAAAAATCTTAAAAATAAACCTTTTTGGCGGTTAATTGAAATACAAAGCTTAGAGTAAATCTTATAAGTGAGAGCTTTGGGCAAAAAGACTTGAGCAGGGACGAGGAGCGAGAGAGAAAAGAAAGAAATATTAGTGCATAATATTTTCGTATTTTCTTCTGTTAGTATTTTTATATAGGATTAGTACCAGGGTTGCACGGTGTCGGCCGTGCTACTTTCTTCTCATTTTTACACGTTTGCCCTGGGCTATTTATAGGTTAATTTCATTTGCGATCACTCTACTTTGACTCAATTGTCAATTAGATCACTATATTTTAATTCAAATCAATTGAGTCCTTCCAGTTTCGTCTCATTCATTAATAGAATTAAGCTACTCAAACAGGGATTTTTGACACAAAAAGTAGACAGAGCTGACGTTACGAAATGTGATTCGCTTTTTTTTATTTATTTTAAAAAAAAAAAATCCCATCTTCTAATAAATGCATGCTAAGTATTGATTGTCAACATTTTCTGTCAAAATTCCCTATTTGAGTAGCATGATTGGGAAATGCAGTAACCTAATTGACAATTGAACCATGTGATTGGGAAAAAAAGAGGAAGCAAATCCCATAAAATATTCGATTAAAATGAATTTGAAAAGAAAAAAATGAGAGTCAAACATGACTAATTGTTATTGATTTAAATACTTAAATTATTCACGATCTAGTCGACCAGATCTAGAGAATAACACAACTTGAACTTAGGATACCTATTTTTAAGTTAAACTATGTTGTCTAAAAAAGATGATAAAGAACGACAAATTAGATTTATCCATATTGATATTATCAATCTTTGCTTACAAATTGTAGTGAAATCTCGGACGAGTCAAAGCGAAAGTGTGGAACTACACAATATTTAGCTATTTACATTAAAACTGCACGCTACAAATGGGTTGATTACACAATAACTACTCTACAGTCTACACTACACACAAACACAATACATGTACAACATATTACAGAAGGCTACACCCCACAATCCAGGCAATTCATCCATGAACGTGCATTTCTATCTGAAGGTAAGGAGAAAATGTCACAAACAAGACTGTCAATGACTCGAGTTCTTGAAATTCTGCGAAGGTAACAGTCTTGAGGATATTTCCCGAATCTTGAGATTGGAACTAATTCTCAGGCGAAAAATAGAACAGGATTAACGGATGTAGAACTGTTCGGTAGATGTCAAATCACTACAGATGAAAATCCAAGAATCTGAGCAGAAGATTTGAGCATTTTGAAGCTTATAACCATGGAAAGAAGGCAAGTGAAATCCTTTCCAGAGCTGTAAATTTACATATGGCACGATCACAGTCTTCAGCATAGTGGACATCACTGTCTGCAAAGATTATTCGGTTTCAGCAAGTTGTGTAATAAACATACGAAGAATGGCATTTATGAACACCGACCCGTGGCAGGTAGTCAAAAACGAGGAAAAAAAAAATATGAGAACTTGTTAGATTGAAATAAAACTCCCTTCAGAAAATATCTTGTAGATTGTTGCTGCTGTTATTGTTTTTACAAGGGCAAGGAAGGCCTGTTAGAGGCATCAGACAGTGACTGTAGACGCTGAATCGTTTCTTAGGCGAAAAGTGAAAACTCAGAAAGAACATCTTTAGAGCTGCCACTGAACCGTGAATCTTAACTCTACTTTAAGTTGGAATGACAGATGTATCATGGAATATTCGCCAAGCTATCTTTCTCCAATTTTGTGAGAGAAAAAACGAGATTTTGTTGTTAGAAGCATTAAAAATGAGTTTGCTTAGAATCTGACAAGTAAATAAGGTAGTTTTTAAACAATAACTTTTTACTACTCGGAATTGAAAATAACAGTAACTCTCACTACTTCTAAGCTTAGCCAAATATGCTCTTAATCTTTACATAAAATGATGTCTCAAACAAAAGAGGATAAAATTTGGAATCGACACCTAACGCTGAATTCAGATGTGGGTGTGAAGCCAGGTTTTAGAATTCGTCAAGAAATAGGAATATAGTGTTGGACGCCATCAAGTTTGCTACATAATGATACATTATACCATGCATTCAGGAATCCAGATCACAGCGTCGGAAATTTAATGCATTAGCCCTCATTTCCTATGTAACTACTCTTTATATTTCTGCAAATGTAGGACCATTAAATAAGGGCTCCACCGTAAGCAGATGAAGAGAAGCATGGTTTCTACAAAACTCAGAATCACGCTTGTATGTTTCTTAATCCCCGACGGTCTAATAACTGACTTATACACTATGCATATGAGGATCAAATTTACACACTGAAATTAAAAGATCAAACCAGGATACCTTGACTAGGTGCACATGCAAGTCCCCAATTTCACTCCACTTGATAGACAGGGTGAAGTCATTTAACTTTACACTTCCTGTAAGACCATTCTTTGAAATTTCGGCAAATATTGAAGAACTGATGGACTGCAACAAACAAAATGTGTCATTTCCATCCTAATAACATGCATCAAGTTCATAAAAGTTAACAAGCAATTGATAAATAAAATCACAAAATTAATTGACAAAGCAGGCAAGGTCAAAATGATATCAGCTAAAATAACTCCTTGAAATAGGATTACCATCAATTGCCAATAAAAAGGATCTATGAATTCAAAGTATTTCTGCAACCGAATAAATCATCTAAAAAACTTTGATGATGTCTAACAAGCCTGAAGATGTCCCAGTTCGACATTTTTCTCCTTTCCATTAAACAAATGCAGACAGATTTTCAACTAGAAGGATACAAGATCTGATGTGCTGTATTTACCAACTTATGACCCTATAAAATTTAAATTAAAGTTCAATAAATGACAGCATTACATGCAAAGGCAACCCGAGTTTTTAATATCTGACTGTTTCTCATCAAAAAATAAGTCGAAGGACAAACTAAATACCCACGGAACAATGAAGGAGACAAGTATAATAAGAGACTCATACTTGATAGCCTGATAGAAAGAGAAAATGAACAGTTGTTTGAGTAGGCTTACCATCGAAATGCATGCAACTGGGATTACTTTGCCTGCATCTATAACATCAATCACCATATCTAAGGGAATTATTGTATGAATCTGCTGCTTTCCAATTTCTATGATTGGTGGCGAAGACACAGAAATATTCAGATTAATGTCATCGTTTGGATACAGCTTGTACAACCGAGGAAAAAAAAACCTCCACTCGGCTGTGTTCAAGAGAGATTGATCTGGTACTTTGTCAACAATCCAATACATCTTACCAGCCTGAAAGAAAAGCTAACTGTTATCTAGCTAACAGATAAGACAGTTCCACTATAACCTAAGCAAACGCCAAAGTCAGTCTGTAGTTGAACAATTCCAATAAGGCAGGCAGCAATATGTTAAAATTAGCATCAACTGAGTAAATATGGATCGGGAGGCTTGGTTATCAGTATCAATCACCTTTTGTTATAACTTTTATCATAGCATATATCCACTACTACATGAGCATGGAGGAGAAAAGGGACTGCCATCACTTCGTTTGCTTTATCTGAATCATTTCTACCATTTAATCTATTGCTGGAAAAGCTAATCAGTTCAATACAGAAAATACTGTTTTCAATTAAATTTTAATTAGGCTTGGTCTTTCTGTAAAATTACTTTCTAAGACTTACCATTTCTCACATAAACGACTGTCTAACTTGCCTACCCATTTTCAGGAATAAGGTCTGGATGTTCAATCTTCAACTGACTGATTAGATAAAAGAGATTAAAAGCTTACTTCAAAGTAAACTGATGATGCTGACTTAAGAACATCTTCATGCAATGAGATCCTGACCATTTTATCCTCTATCTTGCAGGAAGATGAAGCCCCTAACATCCTGTGGTACTGGTTGGAAACCACAACTTCATTTTTGGCGGAAAATAGACCATTGATTTCAAGGTCTAGCTCTGGTTCTGTTAACTTTGGGTCATCAATAAATGTAACATTCAAAGCAGCAATATCGGTTATTGGCACTTCTTCAGGAAGAGATTCCAATAAAGAGTCGACATTTACAATTCCATCTTTTATTTTCTCAGACACAGCATCTTCAACTGCAGAACTTATTTTACCCTCAAAAGCGTTAACAACCCTGGAAAATAGGACAAGGGAAATTAATCCAAAATGTCGTCATATACAAACTTCCATGAGTGCAAGAGAAGAAATAATAACATAGAAAAACTATAAGACAAAAAGGAAAGAGAGAAAAAAAAAAAGTGTTTTCCCAGATAAGTTTATAGTTGTGCAAGTAAACAGTTTAAATATACAATTCTATAAGATCTATATAGACAAGAGAAGATAGATGTTTATCTAGAAAATTAGCAGTCCTCTACCAGAATGTTCTTTTCAGGAAGAAGGCATTAAATATGTCCCGATATTTTTAAGAAAGTTGATAAGAAATTCCTTCGGTGATAAGGAAGTATAATTGTAAATGTACGATACAGTATGATTAAATGTGTGATATGACACCTGATGTGAGATAAAATCATGCCTAGATTGGATAACATGTGAAGAAGAAATGTAAGTATCCTGTCATCATTATGCATATACACATTTAGGACACAATTATCTCACCATTATAATGGGCAAACAGTGTTTAATATATTATAATTAACAGGCAAGAACTCTCCAATGTCCATAAAGCAAAAACCTAAGGTAATATATATATATATATTTATTTTTTTAACCGTGGATGTCTGAGTCAGCTTGTGTACACCTCGACTAATCCCACGAGACCCTGAAGTTTACTGCCGGGTACTCACCTCAATAGGAGGGGATTCAAATTGGTGACGATTATATATATATATATACACATACCTGAAATGGGGGGAAAAAAAAAACATAAAAACAATACCCTTGATAGAGCCATGATGCTCCACCGTCCAAATCTATAGAGAGAGATTTGACATAGCATCCACATTCCAAAAGAGACAGTTTAAGAGATCCTTGTACAGTTTTCAGACTGAGGGTCAGACCGATTTCCATACCTTCAACCTTAAACAAAGCAAAAATCAGCAACTTTGCGTCGGTGAGGAGATTAACTCAATATGAATTTGTGAATTTAAAAGAGAATAACATAATTGGCAGGATCCGAGGATTCCATTACTAACCCAACATGCATAACTCACTTCTCCAATAAACAGAGATATTACAAACTTATGAATGAAACTAAGAGGGATAAGGCCATAATTCATGCAAGTCGCTTCTACATTCATAGAGTCTAGAGAATCTCTAGCCGGTTATAGAAACTTCTTCGCAAATTACACAATCTTTCCTCTCCCTTTGTCCCATAAACACGTTGCGATTGCACAAATATAGATATATCCATCACCATAAAAAAAAATTAAAAATAACTGTAAGGCTGAATGGAGTACATTGACCAAAACAAGAATTGCACCCCTAATTAAGCTGATTCTGCACTTATCTTTAACAACCATATCCTACATACCAAATGAGGCAATCTCAGTGAAATTTAACTTTTCCTGCACCAGAATCACATGGAAAGTATTGGCTTCTCTAAGTTAACATCCAATTGATTCGAACTTTTACTTCAAAAACCCCTTTCATAATAGCAATCAGAAGAAGTTACTTGCTTATCATAGATACAATAATAGACTACAAAACACGCTGACTTGAGATTCTACATAACAAATTAAACCCTACAAGAGTCTTCACATTCAACCAAGCATACCTCAACATTGGCACTTCCTTCATCCGAAATGGTAATGGGAAGTAACCAAGTGCTGTATGAGTACTTCCAATTCATACTCAAATTCGCAGATGCCCCATTAACGGCTATAACAATTCCAGTATCTCCAGTTTTCACAGTAGAGTTTGTCACATGGATACTTTCAATGGTAATATTCGAAAGGACTATCTTGACTTTACCTACAACTGGGATTTTCACAGACTTTTCAATCTCGGACAGCTCCAGTGGAACGAATGAAGACTCTGCTCCTTCTATTAACAAATCCTTAAGAAAATCGAGACCCTTGTTGGATATCTCTACTTTAATGTGCCCTTCTTCGTCAGATTGAACAAGGGCATGGGAAAAGGCTAAAAAGAACAATAACCCAAGAAAGTTATTTGCATATGCCATGAAAAATCCGAGGGAAAAAAAATAAAAACAACCAATCCAGATGGAAAGTGGGATTTTAACTTTCAATAATCGAGTAGGGAACGGATGTGGTATGGACAATAAATTCTTGGATTTTCATTCTTCTCCTCTTGAGTGGAGTTCGAGAAATGGAAGAAACGTGTGGGAAATGATTAGGTGAATCGCCCGTTGGCACGTGCATCATCACAGTATATTATAACGTAAGGTATTAATATTGCGTTCACTCCCCTTCGAGCGGCATTATTTATTTTAATAGTAATAATATAATTATAAGGACTCGCTCTTTAACTTTTTATTGCATTTTTTTCCCCTAGTGGTGAGCCTACTAAGATTTCGTTAAAAGAGTTCTCTCTTCTAATTCAGCTATCACACTTCTTTATTTATTTGCTCGCTTGCTCAATTCGATGTTCAAAATTTTGCATCAAGACAAGGCATGAAGGCATAGAGAGTTAGGAATGTTTAACAAATCGAGTTGAGTTGACGATTTTTTATTGCATTTTTCTTTTTCCTAAGATGAGCCACCGAGATTTCATTAAAAGAGTTCTCTCTTCTAATTGACTAATTCATCTATCACCCTTCTTTATTTATTTGATCGGCTACTCAATTCGATGTTCAATTTTTGTATCAAGATGGAATACAAAACCATAAAAGCTAGAGATATTAAATGGGTTAAGTTGCTTGACTTGACTATTATTGGGCTCTATTTGACCCACCATGCAAGCCAACTCGTAGTCGCATGTGGAGCGAGTTGACTCGTTTTCAATAATTTTTGCTCGTGGCTTCACAATTTTTAAATTTTAAAAAATTGTGTTTTCATTCACCGATTATGAGTTGATGAGTTCTCTATGTTCAACTCGTGTTTTCATTGTTGAAAAATGAATGGAGAA
>CAIGRF010405155.1:20114-33371 GCA_903798235.1 Fraxinus ornus
TATGTCAAATATGGATCACAACATGAGTCTAAAAACCAATGCATAACTCTTTCAATTCTAAATTGAAGTGAGATCATATTTTAACGATATTTTATCCCTTTGACGTCTTCCTTTATTAAAAACTACGTTAGTGATAACTGTATTTTATACATTAATTCGGGTTTTAAAATATTAACATTTTGAAATTCTTTTGAATAAATTATAGTTTATTTTAGTGTATATTTTGTTTATTAGGAGAAACTTGACTATTAGACGTGAAAGTGGTAGAAATAAGAGAAAAATTACAAAATTCAAATTTTTAAGACCTAATTGCAATGTTTCAATAGTTGATTCGGACCACAAAACGATGATTGAATATTTTACAGGTTCAATTGGATGCAAATGGGAGATAAAGAAGAGAAAGTACAAGAGTAAATGAATCAAGAATCAAAATTTGGAGACCAAATCGCCCCCACAAAAGTTCAAGTGGCGTGCGCTGTATTGCAACCAACTTGAGAGCTAAAAACCTTTACGGCGCGCAGGCCATTCAGGGACCGTCAAGGCAATTTTCCTATTTTGTTTCAAACTCTATTTGGAAACAAGTTTTTGCATAGTTTTTGATCTATTTTCAACCCAAAGTGGGCACATCATTGAAGAAACCTCTCCTACACCTAAAATTATCAAGTCAAGTGTTTTGCTCCAAGTACAGGAGCAAAACTTACAAGGGCCTGTCAGGTTACTCACACTGATGGGCCCCACATGTTTTAAAAAAAGAAAAGAAAAAAAAAATACACCCTCCCTCCCTCTATAGTTAGTGGTCTGGCAGTGAAACCCCCGCCCCCTCCCTGTACGTGTATCATTGCTCAATTATCAATTAACATCACCAAAGAGAGATCAATCAATTGTTCTTGTGAGAATTAAAGGGCAATTACAAGTTTTAAGAAATTGGAGTTTCAACATTGATTCTTGGAGAGACAACAATAAGATATAATGGAGATTTATCAATAAACTATTAAAGAGATTCTAAATTTTAAGATCAACCTTCTTCTTCTTCTTCTTCTTCTTCATTAATTTAAAATTAGAGTTATGTTCTTCCAATTAAATATGAATTCTTGTAATTTTCTAGTGTTATGCTAGAATTCTTGTTATTAAAGCATTGTTAAACCCTTGTTATGAATTTTTTAGTATATATTAAATAATTTGACATCTAATATATGTTTATTCTTGAATGATTGTTATAGGATTTAATGACTTCAATTACTTTGGATTGATGGTGAATTTTATTGATTTCAAGAGAAACAATATGATAGAAATCATTTTATAACAATTATTGTAAAGTCCAAAACAGGATAAAAATAAAATACTCTGCTTTGTTTGATTTCTATAGATATTTTTAAGGGTTTTGATGCATGCTTTAATGTTCGCATTTTTCATAGAGATATAGGAAGGTCACACGAGAAAATATATTTAATTGACATCGAAAATCCTTTCAATTAATTTAAGAACATCTATCAATAAAAATGTGCACATATTGTCATGCTATTAATTTGCATTAAAACGGACTAATAAGGGGAATTCTAGGTCTTAGTAACATCCAATCTAAATATACAAAAATATTATACATTGTTCATTGGAATCATTAGTTAGTTAATTTATTATAAATCTTCAAACAAAATTTACTATTCGATTAGAGTTAGAATTAATTGATCTTAGATTGAATACAAAGTACTCATGGGAGGATACTTTATTTATCGCTTTATTACTTATTCACAATACAGTACACTTAGGAATGGATTTATAGTAGGGTCAGTTGTTCCCACACTAAATTTGAGATTCAAACTTTTGCACAAGATTTCAAAAAAGATTCTTTATAATTTTCAATTTTGCCAGTACAATTAAAACTTTGTAAAATTTGTCCCTACAACTTTACAATTCTAGCTTCACCCCTGCGTACACTTGCAGGAAATCAAATGACCAATTAAATTGCTTATCTAATAAACTAAATTGTTAAGGTTCTCTTTCTCAAAATCTCAACTGCTGCTGATAAATTAAAACCAATTGTGATTCACGGTAATCTTCTAAAATGAATTTTAACATAAGTATGGTTTTTATCTTAATGAATTTTTAGGATTCTTTGTATTTTGTATTTTATTTTTTATGGGTAAAACTGATACTATAGAACTTAATTATGGGCAAATTTTAAATAGAACATTTATATAAGAAATTATTTGTTGATTGACATAAACGTAAGATGTTCCTCGAGATATAATTCAATTTCGATTTTTAGCGAATATATAAAACTATCTTTTTATTTTATAATATGTGCATTTGTAGCGTGGAATTGCTCTATCGCCATTTCACAATCCATTCTTTTTAGAGATATATACTTTGAGACGTACTAGAGAATGTTATTTACAATTATATTATTTTAATCTCGTCTTTCCTAAGTCAATAACTAATAAAGTTCAATGTTTGATGCGATTATTTTTTCACTCTTTGGTGCAATATCAACTATAAATTTTAAATTTAAATTTAGTGATTGAAAATGATTTGGTACCCCCACTAAATAAAGATTTGATATATCGTTACGTTTTGATTTTCCATCGAGATGTCGTCTATTGCTATATATAGCTCACTGACACTACACTCGTAATTTAGGGCTTGTCTAGAGGAAATTAAACTGCCTAAATTGTGTGAAGGAAGTCAACAATGAAGGCTACTAACGGTCCAATAATTGATTAAATTCTGGATTAAAATTGCCACCAGACATTATACAGGACATTGATGGACTACATGAGGAAATGAATTAGAATCCCTAAATCTATGGAGTTCACCAATGACCAATGTTATAGCAATATAAACTAAGCAAATTTACCATTTACAATGCAACGACACTAGCATAAATTAGGGTGTCATGATTTATTTTCTTAATATGCCCCCACGAGATAGTGTCATCATCAGGGACTTTGATCTTGGAACAGAGAAGTGAGACACGAGACTTAGCCAAAGGCTTGATGAGAACACCAGTGAGGTGATTGTGAGTGGAAATAAGAGGACCTGTAACGAACCATTGAAAACTTATCCTAGAACAAAATGATAGTCAAGTGCAATGTGTTTCATCAGAGAGTAGAAGGCTAGATTGGCACAAAGATAGGTTGCACCAAAGTTGTCACAAAGGAGACGAAGAGGCTGTCGACATGGAATCCCTAACTGATCAAGCAATTTGCTAATCCATGAGATTTCATCTGCGATAGAAGCAACAAAACGTTACTCGACTTCAGTAAATGAACAAGCAACTATACGTTACTTTTTAGAGCACCACGAAATAGGGTTAGAGCCAAGAAAGATAACATAGGCGGAGGGATGTGCAAACATCAAGACTACAGCTCGCTCAGCATCAGGGTTGGCAATGAGAAGTAGAGGTTGAGATCAATGAAAAGTAAGACCATAAGAAATAGTGTTCTCGAGGTATCGGAGAAGGCATTTGGCTGTAGTCCAATGAGCTTGTGTGGGGGCATGCATAAATTGAGTAAGCTTGTTGACAATGTAGGCAATTTGGTCGTGGAAGAGATAGATCATGCATTCCACTAATGGAACTTCATATTGTGTAGCATCGGTTGGAGGATTGTCGTCATTAAGAGTTAACTGTGTGGAGGTACTCATAGGTGTGGCAGCCTTTTTCAAGCCTTCCACAAGGTATCGTTCAAGGTCACAAATGTATTCGTGTTGAGTAAGAAGTTGGATTGACTTCAATGCCCAATAATTAGTGTACGTGTTCCAGATCTTTGATTGAAAACCTATGGTAGAGCATTAATGACTGTATGAACAAGAGCTTGAGAGTCTCCTATAATCCGTACAATTATGCTTCTTGTACATCAATAGTTGACATTAACTTTGACACCTGCCTATGTGGAGAAATCCTGACCATTGAATGAAAAAAAAAATGTTTTTGAAATCAATGGATAAAGATTTGTCAAGTCACATGATATCAAAAAGGCTATCAAACTTGATGTTAATGTAGTATGATTGTAATCCGTAAGCCATCAACATAAAAGTCAATACCAAACATACCACCCAACTAGACATTTCAGGGGAGATTTTGCATAGCTGATGTGTATGAATATTTCAGGCCGAGATGAGTAAAGGTAATCTGGCCAGCTCTGTTTGGAATGCATATGTTACTCCGAAGCACGTCTTTATCATGTGGTTGGCAGCCACGTCTAAATTGCTAGAGAAATGTTGCATTTACACACTTGGTACACAACTCTCTCACATGTGTGTGGGGCCCACAATGGGAGTGTACCAAGTGTGTACAAGTAGCAAATTTGAAATTGCTACCTAAGGACATATTGCATTATCTACAGATTGACCGCAAGTGCGGCTTTTGTCAACGTTTGGATGAGACTACATGTCACCTATTTTTCAACTGCTAATTCAGTCGAACAGTCTGGGAAACTATCCATGCATGGGTGGGTCTTAGGCGATCCATGTCTACTCTTCCTAGTGCAATGAAATGGATTAAAAAGGAAAGTCGGGACACAACTTGGCATAGCAAAGCTAAACGGATTGCACTTACTACGATCGTTTACCACATTTGGATGGCAAGGAACATAAATATTTTTGAAGACCTTACACCACATGTTGATAGTGTTGTTCGACGAATTTTCTTTTGTTTGCTCGGGTATGTTTGAAGTAATTGTATACCCCATATGATTGATGTTTCACCCAAGAATGTCCGGTGTACTTGTATATGATGTTTGATCAATATAATTCATATTTACCGATAAAAAAATGTTAATGCCAACACATTAGTTAAAGTCTATAGAACACCTCCAATTGTGGTGTAAAATATAATGTAAATTGACATCTTCAAAATCACTTTTGTATCCTTATTAAAAATTCGATAAATCTAAATTCAAATTTTGCTCCAATGAAAAAAAAAAACCTAAATCCGCTTTTTATCTCTTATATATATATTTTTGTTTTTTACATTTTTTTTTATCAGAAAAACGCAATTTACATTTCATTTAATCTCTTTATTAAAGAAGTTTTTGAAAATTTTATAGATTTATATCACAATTTAAATCTTACGATTGGATGCTCTTAGTAACAAGTTGTACACTCACATCAGAGTTGCGCGACTCGAAAAACCCATAATGTTTTGGGATGTTTGGTGAGGGACAAGCTCTCATGTAACCATGTTCCATTGTGAATTTTTTTTTTTTTAATATATAATCGCTTGCGTGAGGGACTAATCCCAAATATTCGTGAAGTTTACCGCCGGTATTCACACATGGCTGCTTGCCATTTAGTAGTTGCCTGAGTTACAGTGGTGGGTTCAAGTTGTTTGAGGAGGAACAATTAGTGAAAAAAAACCTAAAATCAATGCCCAGTAAACGGGCATGGCGGAATATTAATGTCGAATCTACTTTCGCCTCAACGCCTACTCAACCTTCTGCAGCGTTTCAGCAAATACTCAAACCAAGTTGAACAAATCCATTCATTGTTAACCACCAATGGCTACTTCCATATTACCGATCAATGGATTAATACTCTGCTCTACAACACTCTCATCAGAGCCTACTTGAATCTCCGTCAACCCTGCACCACCCTCCTCCTCTTCACCCACATGCTTCACCACCAATCCCCACCCAATAACCATACTTTCCCTTCTGTCCTCAAAACCGTAACCTCTGTTTCATCGTCCCATTTGGGCTTTCATATGTGTTGTTCCTTTCATGGACAGTGTGTTAAAAGAGGGGTAGTTGGTGATCCTTTTGTAGAAACTTCCTTGATGTCTGTCTACTCACAAATTGGTGATTTGAGTAGTGCGTATAAGATGTTTGATGAAATGCCTGAGCCATGTATCGTTTCGCAGAATGCGATGCTTGATGCTTTTGGGAAAAATGGGGAGATGGGATTGGCTGTTTCGACATTTTCAGGTATGGCGGAAAGAGATGTTTACTCGTGGACGAGTGTTATCAGTGGGTATGCAAGAAATGGGTGCTTTAGGGAGGCTATTGGGCTTTTCGGAAAAATGATGGTTCATGAGGATGTGATCAGTGGCTATTTAAAGCCAAATGAGGCTACATTTGTCAGTGTTCTCTCCTCGTGTGCAAATCTGGAAGATGGCTGCTCGTTGAACCAAGGGAAACAAATACATGGATATATGATTAAGATCGAGAAAGAGTTGAGTGTTTTTGTAGGCACGTCGTTGATAGCATTCTATGGTAAAATGGGTTGCTTGGTCTATGCCATGAATATGTTTAATTATATGGCTGTAAAGGAGGTTTGCACTTGGAATTCTATTATTTGTTCACTGGCATCAAATGGCATGGAAAGGCAGGCCTTAGACATGTTCGAGAGAATGAAATCTCAGGCTTTGCAGCCAAATGAAGTCACGTTTGTTGGGGTCCTATCAGCTTGTTCTCGTGCCAAGTTTGTGGACTTGGGTTTGGCATTGTTTCATTCAATGTCACATGACTTTGACATTGCTCCAAAAATGGAACACTATGGATGTGTAGTTGATCTCTTGGGAAGAGCTGGGCTTTTGGAAGAAGCATACAAGTTTGTAAGAAGCATGCCTTTCGAGGCCGATGCCACTGTGTTGGGGGCTTTATTAAGTGCTTGTAGACTTCACGGTGCTGTCGAGTTGGGGAATGAAGTAGGGAGACGATTGCTTCACTTACAACCTTATCATAGTGGTCGGTATGTGCTTTTATCTAGCCTTTTTGCCGGAGCAGAGATATGGGCTCGTGCTGCTGAGTTTAGGAAAGAAATGGTGGATGCTGGAATTCAGAAAGTTCCAGCATTTAGCCTGGTAAATTGAATGTAGAAATTCTTCAGTGGCTTTCACCATTTATTGAGATACAGGAATCGCGATGGAAAACATAGGAGTTAAAACCATGGAAGAATATTCATAAGATAACCTCGTGCTTGGTGAATTTTGAAGTCATCCTTCAAAGAAGAAAGTTCCACTTACTGATGAGTTGCACGAGTCTCTCCGCCCTCCGGCTTGGAGTAGTAGTTGGCGGTAATTTCAATGAGAAGGTCGAAACAGATTGAATCTCGTCACTTGTACAAAATTAATCAGTATCAAAGCGATTTGCTAACTCCTTGACAGAAGGGATAAGAGAGCCAGTTTACTAAATGCCTACATGTATTTTGGGGCTTGATGAACAATTTACTTAGGCCATTTTCAACGCTGCACCAAATTTTGCACCAAATTGCACCAAACTAAAATTCAACTCCAATTATTACACCAAATCTTACACCAAATGAACAGTACTTAATCATTTTCTTCTATTTTTTTCTTCTTAGTAATTTATTTATTCAGAATATTAATTATTTATTCATTTTAGAAATATATAAATTACTAAATAAATANAACATTATGTAGATCATTATGTACCCATAGCATCACTCTGTACAAAATTAATCAGTATCAAAGCGATTTGCTAACTCCTTGACAGAAGGGATAAGAGAGCCAGTTTACTAAATGCCTACATGTATTTTGGGGCTTGATGAACAATTTACTTAAAATCAGTGTAAAAATGAGACAGAAATTTCAAGTTAAGCAAAGTCACACGGTGTTTCAGCAAATTTGGTCGCTCCATTTGCAGCAGAACCCCTTATTAGCTTCCCTAAACTTGTGTCTCTGAAGGACAGACATTGAGATCTTACTTGTACAGAAAAAAGTGATTGCCAAAAACAATTATTTGAAATTGCAGTATATAGTTGGGTGGTCATGAGAAGCATGGTGTGACGCAATTTATATTACAATCATGAATAAAATTATTTATAAACAATGTATAAGGGTTAACACCTTATACTTGAAGGTTTTAGAAATGACTATTTCACTATTCGGGTTAACATTTTGCTTACATCTCATAAATAGTTTAATGGTGACTCTAGTACACTTGAAGTTTATCGAACGGACCACGTGCTCAAGTTTAATTCTATAGCATTACTACACACTTGATCGTCAAATATTTTATCTAAATCTCATGACAAAATCTTTAATTTAGTTTAATAATTCTTTTGACTTATCAATACAAGATATTAAATTTGACCGATCAAGTACCTTGGTGAGTTGTGAAGTTGAGAACGATAAAAGTAGAGAGTACGAATATATATCGGGAATTATCGCCCTGAAAATAGGTCGAGTGATTACTTAAATATTTTTTTTTGAAATGATTATAAATTTAAGTTCAGTATTTAGTGACAGTTATACTTTGACATTTGTAATTGATTCACATCATCATGACATCATTGAAGAGAATGTAACTTAAGTTAATGAGAGTAATTATAGGGACAAAAAGGTCACGTATGATCTTACCTAAATATAGGATTTTGGATGGGAATAAAATATATACAGCAGGTCAAATAAAAATTGTTGACTCAATTGCAATTATTCTGAAAGTTTTGAACGAAATTGAAATTGAAATAAATTATAGGGACTACTCTTGCGATTAAACTAATTACGACTTGCTTGGATTGAGATTTCTTCCTTTACAATTCCATATAGTCTAGAATATAAGTCAACATTTGACAAATATTCCAATTGATTAAATTATTAAATTTTAAATTTCTTCTTAAGTTTCCAACAAATTCACTTCACACTAACAGGAAAAAAAAAAAACTTTATAATCAAATTCTTTTGAATTTCGTTACATGTATATCAATGATTAACATATTTACACATAATATTTTCAATTTTGCTATCGGTACATCAATGTATACATAGGGGTGTACACGTGAGGTGGGACCCACTTGAATTTTTTTTTTATACAAGTGGGTCCCACTTCCATATGAGTAGGGTGTATACCATTATGTACAATTCTTGATGTACAAGTAATATTTTTCTTTGAGTTATGCTACATGTACAAAATGGGTTACAAAAAGGTTGTCAACCGACGTTGTCAACCGATGTTGTACGTCTAGCACCTCTAAAATATTTTATACAAGTGGGTCCCACTTCCATATGAGTATGGTATATACCATTATGTACAATTCTTGATGTACAAGTAGCATTTTTCTAAGAGTCTAATATTTTACCATTTGTCAATTTAAAAAATAGTCAATTTTTTCATCTAATTTTTTTCTTTCACGTAATATTTTGTAATTTGTTATGTACAATACTGACGTACAAGTAACCAAATCCAATTTTTATTTGCCTATAACGTACGTACATTGACATTTTGTGTACAAAATAGAAAATGACGTTGACTCAACAAAACTGATCAAAAAAAGGAAAAACAAATCCTTGAAACTTCAACGACTTTATAAACAGGATCCCGTCCCCATTTCCAGATTGTGTTTTTTTCAGAAGCTTGAATTCGCCAGGTTCTGCTCGATCTCTATCTCTCTCTCTCTCTATACATATGTGTGATTTTTGGATGTTTTGGATCGGTTGACTTTTTATTCTTGGAACAGGATTTGATGGCTAATTATTATTCCTATCATATTATTTTAATGCCTATTTATTTTTGCATATATTTTTTACTGATTGATTGGGAGCTTTTACCGTATGAAAATGGGTAATCGATTTACCTCATTTTTCGAGAAGTGAACGCACTTTAATTTGAAGACCTTTTTTTTTAATCATAAAAAGTAGTAGTTTTGAAAAGGCTTTGAAGAAGTAGCGATTCAATAAAAAATAAAAGAGGTATAAATTGTTAACATATATGGGTTCAAATGAATTTAATAGTTCATCTGAATTCGTGTCTTTGTCCGTTATGGTAGTTTTGAAAAAATGATTTTAACTTGGAAAATTTGGGAAAGGTAATGAGTGGATTATGTAACTTCCCCTAAATTTATTTTCACAATTCGGATTTTTTTTCTCAATTTTTTTGATCTTTTCTTGCTGAATCTCAGTTCCTCTAACTAATTGAGGATGTAGGCATGTGTGATGTGTCTAAAATTTGTTGATTGTCTCCTCCACTGACGCTCCAATATGAGCTGATGTAGTGCATGATAAATACTTTTTTTTTTTTGTTAATCTTTTTTTGGTTGTTAGGAGCTTTGCTTCTATTTTGTTAAATACTAAGTTCTGCCGTTTCATTGCAGTTCTTTTTCTCTCACGTCTGGTATTCCTCTATGCTATTAGTTAGTTTTTTATGGCACTTACTTTCATCTTGAAAAGCCCTTGAAGTGAACATTCAATTTTTTTTATTATTTATTTTTTATTAGTTCATTTTTGTGTTCTGCTAAATCAGTGTTGTCAGCCTCTGTCTCCCTTAACATTCTGCTCAGTTTCTTTTTTTCATTGTTTCTATGAACCGGATTGTGAACTTTGTGCATGACTATGCATTTGGCTCTCATTCCTTATCTAATGTTGATTTCTGGCCCTGAAAGGGAAAATATACTTGCTCCATGATTTTCAAAAGTAGATAATTCAGTCTCTTCGTGTGCATAGAAACTTTTGGAAAGAGGGCTCCACATTGAACACAACTTGAATGGAGGAGATTCAGCTGTATACCAACTGGGATGATGTCATTTGTCCCATATGCTTGGACTTTCCTCACAATGGTGTTCTTCTCCAATGTTCTTCATATGAAAAAGGATGCCGACCTTTTGTGTGTGACACTGACCATTTACACTCAAATTGTCTGGATCGTTTTAAACAAGCAAGTGGGGTGCTATCCGATTCTCAATCACCAAGTTCTTCTGAGAACATTAACTGTATGAATCTGGTGTCGGACAGCAAACCAGTGTGTCCCTTGTGTAGAGGTGAAGTTACTGGATGGGTAGTTGTTCATAATGCTCGTGTATATTTGGATGAGAAGAAACGTTGTTGTGAAGAGGGAAAGTGTGGATTCATAGGCACCTACCTGGAACTTCATAAACATGCACACTTAGAGCATCCTCAATCGTGCCCTTCAAAGATCGATCCTGCACGACAGCTTGATTGGGAGAATTTCCAGCAATCCTCTGAGATCATAGATGTGTTGAGCACTATCCATTCAGAAGTCCCTCGTGGGGTTGTTCTGGGTGATTATGTGATAGAATATGGGAATGATAACTCTGGTGATGAATTTGATGACTTCCCTGGGGATGAAGGGAACTGGTGGACATCTTGTATATTGTATCAGGTATTTGAAAACATTAGGATGTCTAGAAACAGAAGAAGATCGAGAGTTGGTGATTCCAGAAGAGGAAACCGTCATTTGAGTTATGATACTTCTAACTCTGATGAGAGTTCTGTAACATCTGTAGAATATGCTGACTATATAGCAGATGAGGCTGATGATGCGTTTGGAAGTGCAAGTGGACTCTCGAGGGGAAGAGCAGATCAACGCCGGTGAGTGACTACTATGGTATATGTGCCTATAGGTTTCTCTTTTAACGATGTTCCATCATTTATTCTTGTGGATCCATAATTATTAAGTCTTTCTCAATCTTTGTTACATTTGCACTGTCTACATAAGCTGTAAAATGACCTCCTCCCAACACACACACACACACACACACACACACACACACACACCAGACTAGTTGTAACTTGTAAGCTTTTACTAATAGCTACGGTAGGTAATTCGGTGCTTAGTTATTTTAAGCACGGATGACATGGCATATCAATTCATTGGTGGATAAGTTTATGGTTGGTCTTAATTTTTGAGTTAAATTTGTTATCCACCAATTGATTGGTGTGCCATCTCATATATATATATATATATATATATTCTTTTTCGGTTATGGGCACATATTTATGTTAGTGTGGCCATATTGCATTGGTTCAGCAATGTTCCAAAATGGCAGGAGGGGAGGAACGTCTATTTTAAGTTAAATATTGTTTTCTGATAAATATATTAAAAGTTGAATTTGCACATGAATATGAATCAATCGATTCGGTCGTCTTCATTGCATATTTCTTGGGGGTATATTTGGATAGCAAAATCATTAATTTATTGGCATGGGATTAAGAGAACCATTAAGACTTAATAGATCCATTAAGACTTAGTTAAACCAAAACACCTTCTAATCCGATCTCCCAGGATCCTTATTAACCAAAATTTTGCTTATAATTTTGGGGAACGAATAATCATTTAGTCCTCTCTCCGGACAAGACATATAAGGAGACCACCAACAGTCAAACAATTAGTGAACCTTTTAGACTACTAAGCTTTGCATCTCAGTAGATTTGAATTTGAATTTTTCCTTTTTCTAAATTTTGTGAGACCAGTGCAAATTCTTTAATTTAACCAAATTGGATTTTGCCTTCAAGGAACAATGTTATTGTTACAATCCCCCTGTTTAGTGGAAATTAAAATCAGATTTTTAATAGATTTGATTAAGGTTGATGAAATGTGTGGATGAAAAGTTGTGAGTCCCATAAAATTTGTGGTTAAAATTAATTGTTGATTTTGACTTAGATTAAAATTTGGATTTTAATATATACCAAACATGAGCATCTTTGTAAGTCTTTTTATTTCTTTGATAATAGAGGAGTTTCCAAGTTATGGTATCCCATTATCCCGATAGACTACATAAAATTGTTCTTTTCCGATTTTTATGCAATAAAGCCTAGGAAATCCGACTTCAATAATTTAGTTAGGAGATGGTTTTAAAGTGGTTTATATGCGTCAAATTTTTTTTTTCCCGTTTTGCAAATTCCTCTAGTAAAATGTCAGAAAATAAAAGTAATTTTGCTCTTATGTTTTAACTTTTCTCCTCCTAAATGCATTTATGCCATGAACACAAGCAAGAAAGAGTTAAAATATGTCTCTATCTGGATCATTTCCATGTAAGGTAGTATGGGCACAAATTTGTGGTTCACTCTTTTAGGCACATGATAGATGACTAGGTGACAAGGTATAAATCAAGTGATTATTTTTTCCTATTGTTTATTGTCACTTGCGTCTACTTTTTGATTCCGGTATACATTGTTTCTCACAGTTCTCGAAGGCGGCATTCACGCTTCTATGACCATTAGGTATGCAGCATCCAGGATGCTCTGCAGTCTCTTTACAGGTTCTATTCTACTGTAAAATGGAACCTAGCTTGTGAAATTAAGGGCGTGTTTGAGCCACATTATTTTGGGAAGAATGTATTCTGGAATAGTAGATTGATGAGAATGTGTGGTTGAAAAAGAAGGAAAAGTTATTGATGTAATGAAAAATATTATTTTATTCAAAAATTGAACTTCAATAAGCCAAGTAGCCAACCATACGTTGCGTGATTAAGCTCGTGTTTGACACATATTTTTTCAAAACTCATTTTCAATCACATATTTTTCAATAAAATAATATTTTTCATTATATCAATAACTTTTCCTTA
>CAIGRF010405155.1:43576-55646 GCA_903798235.1 Fraxinus ornus
AGACGAATATAAAATGTTGTGATAAAAATATATAATTTTGTGTGAAAAATGAAAATTTAAAAAATGTCATTCCTTGTGTAGACAAAATACTTGAATTGATAGAATATTGATTAATGTAAAGATATATATAAGAAGGCATAGGCAAAACAATGGCCATCCAAAAGATATGGACAATGTCAAACAAATTTACACCTCTACATACAACTATACCTTGCATGAATCGACGAATGAGATTCTTTTTTGTACATTGGAAACAAGAAAACACTCTAATTCGAATTCCTAGTAAATGTCGCTCTTAAGTCCTATCGTATACCTTAATTTTTAGTATCTATGACACATTAGGTCCCTATTTGGCATAGCTTAAGAAAATGATAAAAATTCAAGTAAAAAATAATAATTAAATTTTAATTACACATATTATGGAGCCCACAGCTTTTATCAATATTTCAACAACAGAATTCATTATTATTATTATTTTTTTTTTATATCAAAACTACTAAAATTTTGATTTTTAGCTGTACCAAACACTGGATAAATGTCATATTACACCCGTTCAATTTTATAGATTGAACAGTCTTATACCGATCGTATCTAACATACCAAATAAATAGTTTTGGATGATAAAGAAATTGTTAGATATATGTGCTCTCCACCACTCCTATAGGTATATTGGGTTGTGCATGTTTTACGCTCATTTAACAAACAAATAAACCCTTAAATTGCCGAATAGTCAGTCTCTTTGCCAACCACGTCTTCTTTAGTATAAGACAACCTATTCAACTATCTTCTGTTCTCGAATTCTTCAACAATGGCGAAGTCTTCCATTCTTTTGCATTGTTCCAGGTTCTCTCTCTCTCTCTCTCTCTCTCTCATGTAGGCCAGCCATCCAGCCAGCCTGTAAAGGCCAAGTCGAGCAAGCATTTTTCATTTTTAGAAAATCAATAGGAAAAATTAAAACATTGGGAAAAATGTCTTGATGAAACTCGCTTTTTTGTACACACTAGCCTCACAAGTAATTGTGGGTGCACCAGTCTCTAACTCAACCCATCTTATACCTGCATTGATATGCTTGTGTAGAACACGAACGTATGAGAAGAAATTTTTTGGCATTTTTCCCAAATATGTTCATAAGAAACAAATAGAATATACACGAAATAACAACAAAGAACGAACTAACTTCACCGAATTTATCGAATGAAACTAGGAAAAAAATGCTTGGACCAATTAAAATGTCTTAATTTGTATTTTTCGTTTTGGCAGCCTGCAATCTTTGAAATGAAAGTAAACCCCTATTATGCATTATTATTTCTTGATATTATAATTCAATGTTATTGACTTTGCTTGTATTTTAATATTTATATTTTGCAAGAAGTCATTTTCTACCTTTCATCTAGATATGCTCGGAGCTAAGAGTAGAGGTATGCGACAAAATTTGTAACTTATCTTGTACAGTAATATTCAGTCTAATGTGTAACACGGATGGAGAATACCGATGTTTATGTTGCATATGTTTCCTAAATGCAGGTGCTAAATTAATAGTCGTAAATGGCAACAAGAGGAAGAGAGAGTGCACCTGGAAATGAGAAAAAGGGGACGGCTTCACATCAGCTTCATGGGAGCGCCACACAGAAGAATCGTCGTCTGAGCCTTTCCAGACCGAGGGATCCTCCCGATCCACCTGCATCAGAAAAACATATTCCAAATTATCTCAAGCCGACTTTGAGTTCAAGTCCAGATGTTTCTAAGCAACTCAACAAGAAACAAGTTTCAAGCGACGCTTCTAAAAAGCTAAATCTTCCGAGAACAAAATCCTTGGACCAGGCTGGATCATCATCACCTTCTCGTACACCAAAAACATTCATTTCACCTAATCCCGCACTACGATCTTCATCTTTTTCGGGTAAAACCACCAAAGCACAAAAATCTGTTCCAGATAAATTGTTGAAATCGACAAAGGATGGTGGAAAACACCGGCCTTTGTATGCTAGATCTGAAAGTAATCTAAAGAAGAGCAGTATTATTAGTAAGAAGCAAGACACTGAGATTGGTGCATCAACAAAGAAGGAACAAACCACCGACTCTCCTGAGAGAGTCATAACTCCTGATGTATCTGAAGTTCTACAGCTTGAAACACTACAAGAAGAACAATTTTCATTTATGGAAGCCGAAGAAGAGAATATACATGCTGGAAGCAAAAATGAAATGGGATATGAAGTTTTGGTCTCGGAAGATATGGAACCTGAAAGGCAAGTTCAACTGTTGGTGTTGGAAGGTATGGAACCTGTAAGGCAAGTTCAACTGGAGAGCAGCAAGGATGACGAGCTTGTTGAGTATTCTACAGTTTCAGAACACCAGGATGCCTCAGCTTATGTTGAGATGAAAGAACCTGACAAACACAATGAAGAGGAGGAAAACGAGACTCAGATGAATGGAAGTGTCACAGATATTCCCCAAGTCGAAGCTGAAGAGAATGAAGGAGAAGGAGCAAAAGCGTTGGATGAGAAAGAAAAGGTGATCGTTGTTGGTGAAACAATAGATTCCGAGGGAACAAAAGATCAACAAGTAGCCAAGGAAGTGAAACAGGAGGCAGAAAATGCAGCGCCTGAACAGCAAAGCACTCAAGGGAAGAAGAATTCTGCGGTTTCTAATGATGTAATCGAGGAGACTGCAAGCAAACTTCGTGAACAGAGAAGAAATAAGGTGAGAGCACTAGCCGGGGCCTTTGAAACTGTCATATCCTTACAAGAGCCCAAGTGAGAACTTATAATGCTCCTCTCCTACAGTATATTCTACATCTGATATGAAAGTTTAAAGTTTAGAAACAAATATAATTTTATAAGATAATCCACATATGCATTTTTTTTCCAGTTCTATCGTTTAACAAAGTACTACTGGATTGCTCGTGAGAGAAAATCGATTATTTACTTAATTATGCAATTTACTATAAAATAATTTTACTCCTTACGTGATGAACATATCAAAGCCCAAGTTGAGTCACTTATATTCAGCCATGAAATTAAGTATATCCTCAATTAGTGCTGTTCGAGTGTAAAATACCTTGACAAAGACGCTCAGACGATGTCATGCTAATCAGTTAGGCAATAGCAATAGAAACATCCACTACCTACTCTGCTATTTGAACCCGAACAGGATATAGAATATTCAACTAGCACTCCAAGAGCCCGTGTATATACAAACAATGGAGGATCTAGGTATCCAGGTGAGCACTAGCGGATCCAGGTGAGCACTGGCGGCTGCTAGACAGGCCACCCAATATAAAGAAAAAAAAATTACGAACAGCCGCAGGGGCTCGTCAGGTGTTGGCTCCGATACAGAGACTGGTAAATCATTGAACAACTAGGAAGGACCTCAACACATGGCTTCTTTCAGGGTAACCACGATTTAATAGTATCAAGTATGCCTTCACTTAACAGTTGGAGAATTCGATATGGATTTGTAACCCCATTGTCAAATTTCTCTTTCAAGTGCCTCATTTTGAAACTGCCATGACTTACACGCTTTAGCTGAAAACGCAAGTCGAACATTTTCTCCAAATGCTAATGGCCCATATTTTTGCATGTAGCTACGATAAACAGGGACAGTTGTCTGAATTATAACCTTGCACGTTTTCTCGTGCAAGTCTTTATCCAAAATAATCCAGTAGGATTGCTTCTTGTACATATTATCAACAGCTTCACTGAAAGACTTTAATCTCTTTTTCACAAGATCACGGGCAGTTGCACGCCTGCCAGAGAATTGGCCTTCCCTATTTAAAAGAGCAGGGAGTTTGCCCCAGCTCTCTCTCTCAAGTATATAGTAGAATAATACTCCTCGTACTGATCATGCTCTCTTAACCAAGTATCTCCCACTAGGTTTGTAAGTGTTATGCCCTAGGTCCAATCAACTTTGGACATAAATACTTTTAATGTATATATAACCGATGCATATTTATGGCAACATCTATTATTTAATCGAATTAATATTCTAATTAAACATATCTCCACATTGGTATGATATTGTCCACTTTGGGCCTAAGCCCTCATGGATTTGCTTTTGGGCTTTACCCCAAAAGGCCTCATACCAATGGAGATATTGTCCTACACTTATAAACCCATCATATTTCTCATGTCTAGCCGATGTGGGACTTCTTTTGCTCCCAACACATATCAAAGCCCAAGGCCCCAAGTTGGATAACTAATATTCAGCCATGAAATTAAAATCCCAAAAGGATCCCATGCAACTATATCCTCAATTAGTGCTGCTCGAGTGTAAAATACCTTGACAAAGCTGTTGGGACGCTCAGACGAGTTAATTTTTGGAATGATTTTGAAATTTTCAGAAGTTACGTCTTATTCCAATTGCAGGAGAAATATATACAGCAAGATAACTACATACACTACATACAAGAAGGTTCTAGAATTATTCCCAATGGAGATAACAGAATAAAGGTGAGACAGGTTCGTGGTTTCACGCCACTATGTCTACAGCTGAATTCTGTTATGCATATTGATGACTCACAACTGATGTGTAACAAATTCTAACACCCCCCTTCAAGGTGGAGTATGTTCAACAACTCCAAGCTTGTCTCTAAGCAATAAAAAACTTGAATGAGGTAGAGCCTTGGTCAATATATCAGATGTTTGTTCTAATGAAGGAATGTAGTGGATTTCTAATTCATTCTTTAATACTTTGTCTCTCACAAAGTGAATGTCTAGTTCAATATGTTTAGTGCGTGCGTGATAGACAAGATTAGAAGCAAGTGCACTTGCACTTAGATTGTCACACCAAATAACTGGAACCCATTTCTGAGTCAGTCCTAGTTCATTCATCAGAGACTGAATCCATGAAATCTCTGAAGTATTGTGAGCAAGTACTCTATACTCAGCCTCTGTACTCGATCTTGCAACCACGTACTGTTTTTTAGAGCTCCAGGAGACCAGATCACCACCAAGATATACATAGTAACCTGCAGTAGAACGCCTGTCATATTGGGCATGAAGCCCAGTCAGAATCAGCAAAGCCAGTTATGTTGAGATCATCACTTCTTTGGATGACAAGTCCATGATTCAACGTGCCTTTCAAATACCTAAACACCCTTTTTAGTGCTTTCCAGTGAGCATCAATAGGATTTTGAAGGAATTAGCTTAGTTTAAAAGTGATGTCTGGTCTAGTGTGGTACAGATATTGGAGACCACCTATTGCGCTTCTATACACAGTTGGATCTTCATAGGTTGACTTTGAGTTTTTGAAATTGATTTGCCAGCAGCCATGGGTGTTGAACTCGGTTTTAGACTTTCATATCCAAATCTTTTCAGCAAATCAGAAGCATATTTGTCTGTGTCAAATACAAGCCAGTCGCGTCTCTGCATACTTCAATTCCAAGAAAGTGACTCAGACTTCCCATACTTTGAGAGCAAATGTGTTGTTCAATCTGTCTATGAATCCCTGCACAATCTGAGGATTGTTTCCTGTAACTACAATGTCGTCAACATAGATTAAGGCAAACAATATATCACTTTTGTTGGCTGAGAAGAATAGTGAGTGTCAGCTTTTGATTGCTTAAACTTCCATTCCAGCAAGGTACTTTTGAGCTTCTCATGCCAAGCTCTTGGGGCCTGTTTCAGCCCATACAATGCCTTCTCCAATTTACATACAAGATCTGGATTCCTCTTATCAATAAAACCTTGTAGCTAATTCATAAAGACCTTCTCATTTAGTTCACCATTCAGGAAGGCGTTGTTCACATCTACTTGCCTAATTTCCCAATCCTTGGACACTGCAAGAGTTAGGATAATCTTAAGTGTTGAAGCCTTAATTACAGGGCTAAAGGTCTCACCAAAATCTATGCCAGGCGTCTGAAGAAACCCTTTAGCAACGAGTCTTGCTTTGTGTCTTTGCACCTTTCCCTCTGAGTCACGCTTTAGTTTGAATACCCACTTGTTACCAATTATTTTCTTACCAACTTCCTTAGGTACCAGTGTCCATGTTCTATTTTTCATTAAGGTATTATACTCTTCCTTCATAGCTTCATTCCACCTGCTGTTTGACAAGGCTTCTTCAACTGTCAGTAGCTCAATTTCTGCTGACCGTGTTACGATTTGATTTACATAAACCTTTGGTTTATAAATTCTAGTCTTGCTTCGTGTAATCATGTTATGCCCTGTGATCTGAACTTCATCTATGGTCTGAGCATTTGTTTCAATTTCTCCTTCCTCTGAACTCTGTCTCTCAGTCTGTACCTCAGGTAAATCATGTTCTTCCTGATTTACTTCAAAATTTATAGCACCTTCAGGGCTTCCACTTTCAATTTCTAACTCTTGGTCAGGAAGATCTGCAGTAGGTAATGCAATAGGATGTGTTGTATCAGTGTTAGGTTGAGAAATAAGCTCATTGGTGGACTCTATAACAAAGGGTAGCAAACCTATGGCAGAATCAGCATTCTAGGAATTTTGTGAGTTGGACCTTTTATTTATGAAACCTGATTTGAAAGGAAAATCAAACTCATCAAATAGAACATGTCTGGTTATATAAACTCTACCACTTGGACTTAAACATTTATACCCTTTGTGTGAGTCACCATAGCCGATAAAAACACATTTTTGGGAGTGAAAATCAAGTTTATGTATCTGATAAGGTCTGAGGCAAGGATAGCATGCACAACCAAAAAATTTCAGCATTGTGTGATCAAAATCTCGTCCAAAAAGTATCTGAAAGGGTGATCTATCTTGGAGCACAGAGGTAGGAAGTCTGTTTATTAGATAGGCTGCAGTTTTGAAAGATTCCTGGCATTTTAGCTTGAGCTAAGAGTGTTAAACCGGTTTCAGTAACATGCCTGTGCTTCCTCTCAACTCTCCCATTTTGAGCAGATGTAAAAGGGAATGAATGTCTAAGCTCAATTCCAAAATCTGAGGCTAACTTAATGAAGGTCCTGAATTCTCTCCCTCCATCTAACTGAAGAGTTTTTATCTTCTTATCTAGCTTGTTTTCAACAAGTGTTTTGAATTGGATAAAAATGTTTAGTGCTTCTGATTTGAATTTCATGGGATAAATCCAAGTATACCTACTATAGTCATCAACAAAAAATATGTAATATTTAAAGCAAATGGTAGAATTTAGAGGGGCTGGTCCCCAGACATCAGTGTGAATCAATTCTAACGGCATTGAAGCATGAGATGTGGATAAATTAAATGGTAGGGCATGAGCCTTTCCAAGTTTGCAAGCTTCACAGAAAAATAGTTTTTCATTAATGTTGACAAATTTATTACAAGACTTGAGGACTTGATTTAGCACAAGACTGGAAGGGTGACCTAACTTTCTATGCCAAGTATCAAGTTCAGACTCTGAGGTTTTAACTCTACAGTTCGACTCTTAACAATTGTGGTTCACTGTGAGGCAATTGGTATTATTTGAAGGGGTTGACTCTATGACATTTTTTCTTGGCTTTGAACTTTGTGGCACCAGCTGATACAACCCATCTCTAAGCATTCCTAGCAGCAAAATCTTCCTCGTTTTCAAGTCCTTAACAAAACATGAGTTAGAGAAGAATTCCATAAATACATTATTGTCTTTAGTGAGCCGAGAAACACTAATAAGATTCTTCTTAATAGTAGGTACATTAAGTAATTTATGAAGTGCAAGTGGTCTAACATCAGCTGTAGGAGTTTTTCCATTTCCAGAATGGGTTATATGCAGTGAGTTACCATTACCAACAATCAATTTTTCATTACCTTCATAATTTTTTGCATTTTGCAGGTTGTTCTTGTCTGATGTAACATGGTTGCTCGCACCTGAATCTACAAACCACGCTGGATCCTCAAGAACTGATGGTGAAGCAATGTACGCAGATGGTGCTGTGTTGCTGTTTTGGTGATTTTGATTGCTTGGTCTGCTTCCCATATACCTCTCATCAAATCTGTTAAAGCACCAGCTAGCCATGTGATTATTCAGTCCACAAATTTGGTAAGATGCCCTGCTATCTCTTTGTCTTCCAGACCTCGCTCTTCCTCTGTTTCTACCTCTAAAATTTGTTCCCCTGCTACTGATGAATCCTCTGTAGGCTCTGCCACTGCCTGAACCAACTCTTTGAATGTGTTGTACACTAGACTGGTTTATACTCATAGAGTTAAAATTATTTTTGACTTGATTTAGATACTCAAGTCGACTTTTAAATGCCATCAACACTGATACAGTTCATGCTAGGAAATGTTATCTCTACTATTAATTTGCACCACTATAGGTGTATACTCTTCATCCAAACCTGAGAGCACCTGAGTTACAAGATCATTGTGATCTATAACCTTTCCTGCTACCTCCAGATTGTCAGCCAATTTCTTGACTGTTGTCAAGTATTTCCATAGACATAGCTCCCTCCCTGGCTCTTTGCAGTTCTCCAGTGAGGAAGACTATTCTGGACTTGTTTAGTATTCCATAGCTTTGTTCAATTGCAGTCCAAAGCTTACTAGAACTCGAGCAACCCATGACTTTCATTGCTATTTCAGGAGTCATGGCTGAGTATAGCCACCCCATCAACAACAAATCGACTGAAACCCATCTATTGTACTCAGGGTTTTGATTCATTTCAACTGCCTCACCTTGTCCAATACTAGTCTGTGTTGCCATAAATTCTGGTGGACATTCCCTTGTTCCCAGCAAATAGCTTTCCAGATTATGCCCTTTTATTATTGGCATAATCATATTCTTCCACAGCAAATAATTGTTCCTATCGAGCTTGATGGACGGTGTTTGAGTGAGTGTCATTACGGCTGGTGAGTACTGATTCACAGCTACTTGTGTGATTGGATTCATTCCAGAATCTGTTGGCCTAGACTAATTTCCAGTGCTATTGTTAGCCATTTGGCTCTGATACCAAGTTAATTTTTGGAATGATTTTGAACTTTTCAGAAGTTACATCTTATTCCAATTGTAGGAGAAATATATACAGCAAGATAACTACATACACTACATACAAGAAGGTTCTAGAATTATTCCCAATGGAGCTAACAAAAAAAAGGTGAGACAGGTTCCTGGTTTCACACCACTATGTCTACAGCTAAATTCTGTTATGTATATTGATGACTCACAGCTGATGTGTAACAAATTCTAACAAGACGATATCAAGCTAATCAGTTAGGCAATAGCAATAGAAACATCCACTGCCTACTCTGCTATTTGAACCTGAACATGATATAGAATATTCAACTAGCACTCCAAGAGCCCGTGTATATACAAACAATAGAGGATCTAGGAATCCAGGTGAGCACTGGCGGCTGCTAGATAGGCCACCCAATATAAAGAAGAAAAAATTACAAACGGCCGCAAGGGCTCGTCATGTGTTGGCTCCAATACAGAGACTGGTAAATCATTGAACAACTAGGAAGGACCTCGACACATGGCTTCTTTCAGGGTTACCACGATTTAATAGTATCAATTATGCCTTCACTTAACAGTTGGGGAATTTCGATATGGATTTGTAACCCCATTGTCAAATTTCTCATTCAAGTACCTCATTTTGAAACTGCCATGGCTTACACGCTTTGGCTGAAAAAGCAAGTCAAACATTTTCTCCAAATGCTAATGGCCCATATTTTTGCATGTAGCTACGATAAACAGGGATAACCTGGCACGTTTTCTCGTGCAATTCTTTGTACAAAATAATCCAGTAGGTTTGCTTCTTGTACATATTATCAACAACTTCACCGAAAGACTTTAATCTCTTTTTCACAAGATCACGGGCAGTTGCACGCCTGCTAGAGAATTGGCCTTCCTTATTTAAAAGAGCAGGGAGTTTGCCCCATCTCTCTTTCAAGTATATAGTAGAATAATACTCCTCGTACTAATCATGCTCTCTTAACCAAGTATCTCCTAGCAGGTTCCCGAGCTTCGTGCCTTTCATATGCTTGTATATCTGCCAAAGATTGTTCATCAAGAACACATAGGAACAAACAGCATCTTCGTAAGCCTTGGACTATATTTTCGAATTCAGTCCAATAGCTTTCACTAAATTCAGAAGCTCGAAATAAGAAATTCTCTCTTGGAATTTTTCATGCTTAAGATTACAACAAAAGTATCCAGCAGTTTCAATAGCATGATAGGATTCTTCTTATGTACTAACTATTTTCCCAAGGGCAGCTATCACAGTAAAACAGCTCTTCCACACATCCAATCCCATAATCTTAAAGCGTCATTAAAAAGTTTATATTCAGCTTTAAATAGATGATTCATAGCGAACTCCAAATGCTTGCACCACTTAACAATAAACCCCTCAATGTTCAAACATCATTGAAATCAGAGACTAATATGTCAAGATAATCCAAATTAAGTGCCTTCGAACTTGCTCAAACATTCTGTTAGGAATTTACTCAATCATGTACAGCGGAAAATAAAATAATTTCAATTCCTACCAAAAATCTTCTTTCTGTTTAGAAAGAAACTCAAATAGGAATTATACATTTTTGTAAATTCTACAAACTCCTTTGCTGATCTTGGAACACTAACAACAATCATGATCTGCAATCAACATCTATCCAATTATCGGGCCTCCAATGGAAATCTACACATGGAAGAAGAATGAGAGAATTGTGGTTTCTTTTTTCTTGTGTTAGCAAGATAATAAATTGTGTTCTAATTTTTTGAAACCTTAATAGCTTATTAATATAGGCCCAAGTAGGCTTGAGCCGTTTCTTAGACTTAACTTGGTCAAATATTTAATTAATCAAATTAATTAAATTTGGTTCACGAATTAATTAATTAATTGGTGAATTTCATTCTTCTAGTTCTCTTTTTGTGTGTGACCCATTACGTTCTCGAGCACGATGCCTAACGATATGAATTATTAGTTTGATCTAATCAAAATCGATAAATTAAAACAATCATTTTAATTTATCACTAATTCACATCCGTTATCCCAAATTGACATCTAAGAATGTATCAAGGCAATACATGTGACAGAAAATGTCACGTAGTATAAAAAACCAAAACTTGTTTACCGTGAAACTATAATTCTTTCGTCAATATGGTCCGATCAATTATGAGATATGGATGTGTGTAATTTCAATTATCGACTTTGAACCCACTATTAAGTCAATTTAAATTGAACTCTTTTCCGACTTATGAGTACACCTTGACCAAAAATTTCGTTATCAACTTAACTGAATAAAATGTAGATTATAATCTCTTACTATTTAAGAGTGACAAATCCTCTATTGATCATTCACAACCTTCATATGATTCTTGATATACTCGAACGATGTCGTATTAGTAACGCTTGACAGAACAACATCCAACATAATCAAAATATGGTTGTCCTTATATAAGATACTATGATGACCTCAAATCGAAGAACTAATTCCACCACTGAACGTTAGAGATTAATCACTGATGCTCATATAGTTATCCATGTGAAATCTCCCTAGCGGGTCTCCAATATTTTATTCTATAATAAAACATCTACGTATTCATTTAAGTGTCACCACACTTTATCTTGTGAGATCACCTACTTACTTCACAAGCAAGAAGTGTCACACGTGATTGTCATCCATAATAACGATATTCGTATCTCGTTATTACTTACGATTATAGATGATTTAAGATTCGGTCATATGTAATTTGTATATCACAATCATAACTCTTTGTGATTAACAAATTACCAAGACTTGAATATGCTGATACTATTATTTAATTTATTATAATATTAATTCAATTAAATAATAGATCTACCATAAATGAAATGCGTCAATTTTATATTAAAAATGTTTACGTCCAAAGTTAATTAGACATATGACATAACACTTACAGACTCTCACTTGCACTAAATCTAATCACTTATATATTTAATATCATAAGAGTATATATGACAATTATGTCTACGCTGCGACAACTCTTTGTCAGTGGTTCTGCAATATTATCAATTGTGGAAATTCGTTCTTTCTTTACGTTATTTCATTGTATTATCTTTCCTATGAGATAATACCGCCTTAACATATGTTTGGATCATCGATGAGACCTTAGTTCCTTCGTTTGCACGATGGCTCCATTGTTATCACAAGCAGAAGCGAGTGATCAACAATGTTAG
>CAIGRF010405187.1:19220-31738 GCA_903798235.1 Fraxinus ornus
TGATTTTTGCACAATGATTTTGAAATGCCTGGAATTATGTAATTTTCCCATAAATTATTACCAACATTTCCGACAAACCACGTGGCGTTTAATGGCTGGCCCACCTAACAGCTTATTCTTGCTACAGTAGCCCCCCAGATCTGAACCAAACGCGGCAAATCTTTTTGCGCCGCCTCCATCGCCGGGATTTAAACAAACCGTCGCCTCCGCCCCGCCCTCTTTCAATTGTCCCAGAATCTATCAAATGAAATCTATCGAGAAAAGCAAAAGTATTAAGTAAATTCTTGCACCGATCATTTTTCAAGTCTATTTTTCTTTCTATATCAGCTTCATTTTAGGGTTTCACTTCAGATTTCATTTCGTAGCCGGAAAAAACTCCATTAGTCTCTATGTATACAATCTTCACTTACTCTGCTTATTTGATATGTGTGATTTGAATTGATAATGTTATCATTTTTCGATGCGATTTCAGTTAAATAAATGGCGTCGATTCGAAGAACACTATCACCGTATCACTATCGGCCGTACCAAAATGGATCGATTCCTCTATCCGTACAATCTCCATCCCAGAAGTTTCTATCGAACACCAAAAACACCTTTTCTCCACTCCGAAAATTTCTTGTCGGGATTTTCATCCAACAGCACTCTCGAAAAAATAATAACTTTTCCTGGAAAAAGTCACTTTACCGATGCTTGTTGTTCTTTTTCTTAGGGTTTTTACTTGGCATTGCCCCCTTTAATAATGATCTCAGTGAATTGAAGAATCATGATTTAAGAAACAGTGATTTCGCTTTTGAAATCAAACCCCCATTTCTGAGTATCAAGCAGAATGTAGAAAATGTAGCTGACAGTTCTAGGGAAAACGATTTTGTGGTGGGTACGGAGGAATTAAAGGTTGTTGAGAAGGGTGGAGAGAACGAAGATAGTAAAATATTGGATTTTGTGCCTCTAAAACAGCTAATTGTGGTGACACCTACTTATAATAGGGCGCTACAGGCATACTATTTGAATAGGTTAGGACAGGTATTGAGGCTAGTGAGGCCACCAGTGCTGTGGATTGTGGTGGAGATGAATGCTGCATCCATGGAGACTGCAGATATTTTGAGGAAGACTGCAGTAATGTATCGACATTTGGTGTGCTCGAAGAATTTGACTAATGTGAAGGACAGGGGAGTGCACCAGAGGAATACTGCACTCGAGCATATCGAGCGGCACAGGCTTGATGGAGTGGTATATTTTGCAGATGACGACAATATTTACTCCCTTGAGTTGTTTGAGAAAATCAGAGAAATCAAGTGAGCTATCATGCACTCTTTGTTCTAAATTACAGAAATAATGTACTTCACACCAGTGTAATTGTCTGCACACCATGAGGGAGATATAAAAAATAATGAAATATGGAAAAATTATTATTTATGCTTTGTAGGATTTTGAATATGGGAAATGATATAAAGAATCAAGGTTGTAGATCATAAGACATTATCATTTGTAGGATATTGCTTTGTTTTTATTCTCAAATGATGATATGGTGCAAACTTTAGGGATAACTATCTGCTTTTGTCAGGCATTAGATGGTATACATAGCCATTGCCATTTGTTGTCTTTGTCTTACCTTCTTGCTGGCATAGCATGGATTTGATGACGGTATAGATCTTCTTTCTCGATTGATCTTAGGTCCTATCAAAATTGAAGGTTCTATATGTGCTTGTTTTGTGTTTGATGAATTAATATTTGCATTGACCATACGGTATCATGTAAAAAATGTGGGGTGACTTTTGACTTTTGACTTTGATTTTTTGTTTCAGAGATGTAGATGGGGGGAAGAGAGGAGAGGAGAAATGGGAGAGACAAGGGAACCCTTCATTTCACGAGTGCCACCTTTTCATTATTCAGAACCATCAACGTGTCCTCATGTGAAAAATGTTGAGCGAACTTGAAACATGGTTGTCACAAGTATGTAACTTCCATGTATTGATGGAAATATTGAAGTACGACCCATGGGTAATAGACTTCAGAACAGTAATGAAGCGACCCTTTGGAAAACATGTTTCTTTAACTTACCAAAATTAATAAAATGTTATGGATGCTGACTTTTCAATGTACTCGAGTTTTCTTTCACTCTTTCCTTTTTTTCATCTATTTTCCTAGTGAAGTCATGGCTCAGCTGAGTAATAGCTGAGGCATGTATTTTTCTGGAATATTCAATCAAATGAATGCTGAATTGCCTACATCCCATATAGTCCTAGATTTCCTTTTCTATTTCTACTTAATTTTAGGCAGAGCTATAGTTAAAATAGAGGCAGCATCTGAAAACTCATAGCAACTACCTTTTTGTTACCCACTCATGTTAATTCTTTAGAGCATAAATACATCTAAATAGATTCTCTTAACGTCGGTTCTTACATGAGTAATATTTGGTTGGAGTAAGGGCATATTTCCCTACCTTTGAGAAAGCCAAATGTTTCATTCCAATATTTATATTTTTGTATACTTGCACCATCTTTAACCTATTTGAACGATTATCGCCGAATTTTTTTTGGCGTTATCCTCCTCAACCCTTCATTAATAGGCAACAGAGGTCTTTACTCACAGAGAACTTGTCCGAAATGTAGTTGAAGTGACGTGAAATAATATAATACTCCAAGCTTAAATAAAAGTCAGAAAATATAAAAATAGAAAAAGGGAATGACCCATCTTCCTCTTATCCCCCTCTCCCTCTCCCTCCCCTCCCCTCACCAAACCCAAACAACGATCTCTGCACACCAATTTCTTCTTGACTTTTGACTCTCAATACCAAAACCCTCTGCCACCAATGTTGTGACCCTTCATTCACTCCCAACAAACTTCCATTGCAATCCAAGATAGATATGGTCTTGAGATGGCTTACGAAACAAATTTTCTACCTTGACGTGCTTCTCCACTCTGGCTTCGTTCACGGGTCTACTGCCATTGTTCTCTCTTGGCCTTCTGCCCCCTAAAGAAACTTATCCTTTTATCATCAAGGACAAATCGGTGCCATTTTGATGAAAAAGAGAGGGTCTCATTCTCTCTTAGTCCATTGCCAATTCACCGAAGAAAACGTGCAAGTATTGTTACTTGTAGTGTCTTAAATGGTGGAGGGTTGAGAGAAGGATAAGAATTTGGTAGAGGGACTTACATATATGAAAACCCTCAGAATTTTAATGGAGGTGGGGGAACTTTGTGGTGGGGGAATATTGGAATGGTGGCTGTCGAGTTGGGTGGGGAAAGGTGGGCTTGCCAGTGGTTGAAGAAGGAGGATTAGTTTTCAATTTCTTTTATTTTTTTCCTTTTATATTTATGTTGGCCTATTCAGATCTCCAAAAACCTTTTTAGGGGCTGCAATTTTGTAAGAAATATGTTCTTATAAATTGTTTTACGCAAAAGCTTGGAAATATTTTTTCTTTCCACCTCTCTTACCTTTTTCTGTATCTATAACTTCATCTCTTCCATTAAGATTTTTAACATGGTGGTTAAAAGTTTCATATCGTTCTTTGACCAACATATGCATGAATATATCCTTAAAACCATTTTTTGTTGTGTCTTTTCTAAGAACTGAAAAAAGATGACCAAGAATGACGAGGAGACCGCTCTTCCTGTTGGTGTCTTTGTTGTCATGTTATCTTGTACCTGCTTTGTTTTAGATTATGTATATTAGCTTGAGTAGCCTAATGTTTGAAAACAATCAACATTGATGCCTCTATTAATGTATCTACATATGTGTATAATGTATAATCCTCTTATGGGATGAGAAACAGTGGATATGTTCAGTTTTGAGTAACAGTTAGATAACATCCAGAAGCGGCTTTGAGAATGTTTAAAGACCGGAAACTCTCGATGCCAACAGTTGCTAAACTTGCAAGCACTTTATTACAAGTAATGAAAAGCTATATATTTCTGATACAATCAAAGGATTTTATTTTTTCTTTACTGTGAAGGTATTCCAGGAAACTCCATAGATGGTTGTTTAGTTTTTTGACTTTTTACGAAGGCAACATTCCTTATAGAAGGTCAAATCAAATGTAGAACTTAAAACTCTGTGTTACTGAGCCTGATAATGAATTCTGTAATGTGTATCTTCGCATAGAATTGAAACTTTCTTTTTTAACAAAGTTGTATACTGTAGTTCTGTTTTCATTTGACCCCTGCCTTGTTATTCAACACAGTAATTAGACTTAGTTTAAACTAAATCTCCTCCACTATTTTGCGCACTCCTGTTTCCTAACTCCACTGTGAACAAGTACTGGATGTGAATAAGTGGTTGAGAAACTTTAGGCTCATAGGTCAACCCTGTTTCTCTTAAGATTCCTGATTTCTGACATCAACCTAGAAGCTGTTCATTCGAAAGTAAAAATGTTTGTCTACTATTCTCTAATTTGATAATTGGCTTGTGATATAGGACATAGGAGCAGATGGACTGCTTCAATGCCTTTTTACCTTGCTTTGGCAAAATCTTTCTTAATGATCTCAAATCTCAAGTTAAAGATGAAGTAGAGGTTGCATGGTGTAGATTCGTATTTCACTATTACTATAATTCTATCTCGACCAAATACTGAATTAGTGAATATTGTATAACTTTATAATTTTTTGATAATTTAGCTATCTTCTTATACTACCACTTGCAAACACGAGTATTTCTTTAACTATCCTTGTGCGTATCTGTTCTATTCAGTCGTTTCGGTACTTGGCCGGTTGGCATGTTGGCTCAAAGCAAAAGTAAAACAATACTGGAAGGTCCTGTGTGCAATGGAAGTCAAGTAATTGGATGGCACACAAATCAGAAGAGTAAAAGACTTCGTAGATTCCATGTTGACATGTCAGGCTTTGCCTTCAACAGCACCATACTATGGGATCCCGGGAGATGGCATCGACCATCTTCAGATCCAATCCGACAGTTAGACACAGTAAAGGAGGGCTTCCAAGTATGCATTGTCTCTTTTCATTTTGATTGCTGGCAATTTTAAGGATTTTGACGTTGTACACCTTAGAATGCATTGTTAAACTCCTGTTTGGATATTGTGGATTTTTGCAGGAGACAACTTTCATAGAACAGGTTGTAGAAGATGAAAGTCAAATGGAAGGCGTTCCTCCAGGTTGTCATAGAATAATGAACTGGCATCTCCATTTAGAAGCTTGTGAACTTGTATATCCCATAGGATGGACGCTTCAGAAGAACCTCGATGCAGTTCTTCCCTCCAAGTCATAGAATCTGATCTCATGCTAATCAACCATATTGTTTGATCCATGAGGTGTGTTATAAGTTCTAATCCTATTACTGAAATGAATAACTATGACATCTTTAATATCGTTGTCCTCGTTCCATTATGAAGAACGTACTCCTAGTGAAATTTGATTGGGTCGTGGAAGAAAGTGGAGTTTGAACAATTAAGAATCCCAACCTCTGGAAAAATTTTGAAACTAGAGGAAGAAAGAATGGTAAAAACTCGGGCACACACTCTTTTACTGATTCTCTATATAATGAAATACATAAACGTGCTTTTATACAAGTAAGATTGCATGTTCATTCAAGTCAATATCCTGCATACATTTCCAGCTGACGTCATTTCCTTGTAATTTTTAATCTTGGACATATGCAAACTAAAACCTAGGCCTCAATCTACTGAAGAAACAAATAACCCAAATCCCAGGCAAATAACCATTTATTGGTATCAAAAGAATGAGTCGGCTAACTGTCAACTCAACTTTTCAGGAAAAGGTAATGACAGTATGTTCTTAGATGGTGCTGGTTTTTCTTTTGAAGCAAATCATTGAAGTAAGGCATTGTGAGCAGGTCGAAAGCAGCACTCCACACTCTCCATAAGAATAGAGCATCAGATGGAAGAAGCATGTATATCATTTGTAGATTTTTGTGGTGAAGATTTGGTGATTGTTCTGCTCCCAGGCTTAGAACTACCTTAAATTGTTCAGACCCTCGGAACACAGGATTAAGCTTGTTGCTTGAGCTCTAGGGTTGAAAATTAATGTGACTTTCAATTGTTATTGCAATCTGTGATTAATAGCCTAGAACGCAGTAACAATGTATGGATGTTGATAATGCTACTTTCTGAATTTCTGCTTATGGCAACGACAACGGAAACTCCCTAAAGTACTGGGATTCTCTTTGTTTCAAACTTTGAAGATGGATGTGGAAACTGAAACTTCTTATGCCTCAAGATTGGCTTTATTGTTTTTAACTCAGTTTTTAGGCTAGAATATTTCTAGGGCATTTGGCATCATGTTTGGCCCAACTTGAAAGTAAAACCAAACTTAATTGGAATTATATTATTGTTTTCAAATATATTTTGATAAGCAATTTTATTTTTATTTTTTCTAATGAGAGTAGGGAGATTTACTTTCAAAATTTGTTGAACTTGTTTTGAAGAGATTAATTAATTATTGAATTGAATTTGGTTCTTACAATATTTCTGGCCAATATTTAATTCTTACAAATCAATAAATTTGCAATTTTTATGCATTTTAGTGTACATTAAGAAGTTTTTTTCTAAAATGGAATGTCTAGCAAACGTATCAATCTTTTGTAGAGGTCAGTTAGTTTCAACTTAATTGCTATTAAATAATTTCCATTGAAACTAATTGCTATTAAATAAGTTCCATCAGTTTACATAGTGGTGGCAATGAGCTAGGCCAAGTTGGCTCACGAGCTGAGCTCTGGCTTATGGCTTGAGCTTACACGAGGTGATCCGTTGGGCCACCTTGGCTCGGCTCACGAACTTTGTCATTTTTGTGGGTTAATTCTAGCAATTCTTCACTCGAGTAGAGGTGGCTTTAGTCCATCTTTTACAGCCCGATTGTAGCTAGCTATTGAGAACAAATGGAGAAAATGATAATCGGGGAGTTGCGCTTTTATCCCACCTTTGCGTCATGGATGGGATGAGGGTGAGAGCTACTTGCTTTGTTGTCTTTACTCTCGTTCGAGCCTTGGGAATTAGTGCTTTTGGCTTCGGTCTTTATTTAATTTTTGCATTCGCCCTAAAACTAGCACTTACTAGAATGAAGGGATCATATACGGTATAGTTGTAAGGTCTTCTCTCCTTATTAGTACTTGAAGTCTAGACCGGCTAATTAAGGAAAAACTAGAACATGTGCATAGAAAGACATGTACTGTTATATTTTATTTGTATATTTGGTGGAACTTGGAATATCTTAATCAAATAGCATAGAAGTGCACAATTGTTGCAAAAATTGGGATTTATCCCTTCTTAATTTTGAATTTTAGGAACCACCAGGATATCTCACGCAATGAAGCTTGCCCTTCTGACTGAAGCAGTTTTCGCTTGACTTTTTGCCCCCCTTCTTTCTCATAGACGTTGTAATTACATATTCTTGTCCAATCCCGTGAAACCTCACTGGACTGGTTTAAAATGTTTATTAAAATTTATAGCTGGAATATTAAATGTTGGATTGGTAATTGAGAAGAAGTCTAAAAATTTAGCACTAAAAGGATATGTAAACTCTGATTCTGTTGGTGATAAAGACAACAAGAAGTCCATTGCTACATATTTCTTCACACTTGGTGATCATTGCATTACATGGAAGTCTCAACTTCAACCTATTGTCACATTATCGAGGTTGAGACCGAATATGTGACAATAAGTGAATATGTAAAAGAATGTATATAGTTGAAAATAATTTTTAGTAAATCGGATTTTCTGCATGAATCACTCTTAATTCTTACTGACAGTCAAAGTACTTTACTTCTAAGTAAGAATCATGTTTACCTTAAGAGGTCTAAACATATTAGGTGAAGCACCACTTCATAATGGGAAAATATAATCCATTGATGTCATTCTTTAAAAATTCATATTATCGATAACCCATCTGATATGGAAACCAAAATTCTATCTGTTGGTAAATTTAGATCATGTTTATCACTTCTCCATACTAATGCAGGTTAAGTCTTTTGCAGGTACCTTGGGCAATGATGTAGGCCAATCTATCATGTGCAAATTAGAAACTAAAAAGGGTTCGTGAATTGAGAACCAATGTGAAGATTGTTAAAATCGGGTTTCTCAATTAACACTTTAGTAAGAAAAATGGGTTTTTTTAAAATCAGTTGCCAAGTTGGATGAGGATGGCCAAATGGCAACCCCCAATTGGCTCTGTGGCTTCATTTAGATTGTGCTAGTTGAAGATTGATTTGTACTATTCATTTACATCAATGGGTGAAAATTAATCACACTCCCATATGTGTATTTTGGGGGTCATTGTCCGTCTATTCTTGGCTTTTCATTTTTTTCTTGGGTTTAGTTTTTCTCTTTGGCTTCTTTGAGTCTGATCTTGTGATCTCTGATGAGATCTTAATCATGTATAGTGAAACCTTGTGTATTTAGACCTGCTACAGTATTTTTGGCCTTGTAATAGGTCTGTGTAATCTGTAGATCTGTAAGGTTGTGGGTTTCTTGGTTTTGATTATGATAAGGGTTATAAGTTGGGAGATCATTGTTGATCAGTGACAAAGTTTAGTTTCTGATTTGGGTTCTCTTGATTTTGTACTCTCTCTTGTGAGGTTGGTTTACACACAGTGACAGTCTACCCTCTAAGTCCCCCAAATTAAGCTTTTTTGACAACTAGGTGAACATTTATGGTGTTTTTTTATTGCTTTTTTTTTTTTGTCTGTACTTGATTGATTTTGTTATTAGTCATTTTCCAGGTCAAAATACCCAACAATATTAGATAGTATAATTATATTTTACGTAGTTGATAAGTGTATTTTGTACACTTATCTATGCCATTTTTGCATGATTTTAGCATTGTTGTTCATTGAAGTTGATTGGGTTACTATGGAATTGATTGTGAATTGGTGTGTGATGTGGTTGAATGTGATATTGTGATTATTTGTTCATGTGATTTTGGAGTGCATTTTGCTTGAGGTAGAATTTGACTTTTGGTTGATTGAGGTTAGGATTGTGTGTTTGTCCGTTGGATTGTCGTGTTTTGGATTCAGGTTTGTGCATTGTTGCGTGTTTAGGTTGGCATGTGTTGTAGTCGTGTGTTCATGTTGACACCGCACGATGACGTCACGTCCCTGCGTCTAGCATCACGGTGCGCGTCATGTCTTCACGTCACTTACGTCTATGCATCACTGTATGTCGTCATGCATTCATGTTAGGGCAAGTTGCATGTCATTCTTTTTACCTCATTTTGTGTGCATTCATGCATACCCTGCATATCATGATTTAGTTCATCTTATATCGAGGTTTTAATATTGTGATTCATTTCTTTCATATGCCGCCTAAGAGAGCACGCACAACCCATTCCATTCCTAGTACATCTACCTTATAAGTAGGACTAGGTTTATCTCTGCTGTAGCCCAAGACATTTTAGGGTTATAGTTTTCCCTTCGTCCCGTTCTTTTCGAGCACGAGGTCATTATGTCTGACCTCTCCCCCGACCTCGCCGCTATTTTCACTTTTTGAGGTTGGCAGCCTTTGTTGGTAGAGTTAGTACCCCCATCGAGTCTGTAAGTTCAGGAGTTCTATGCTAACATCCATAGTATTAGTTGTTCAACTTTTAGGGTTTTCCTTCGGAGTAGGACAGTTAAGACTACTCCGAATGTTATTTCAAGTCTGATTCATATTCCTCGAGTCATCCACTCCCTGTTTCCCTACCTTACTCCCGATACTCTTCCGACGGACTTCTAGTCCGTTCGATGGTGTTTAACACTCCGTTGAAGGGAGGTCCAGGTGCGAGCCGCACTGGTTATCTTTCGACTAAGCATTAGATTATGTTGCTCATTGTGTGCACGAATCTTTGATCTGTATCCCACACTTCCTCATTACCAATGGAGAATGCTCGTTTTCTTTATGCACTGCTGCATGGCAATTCCATTGACTTACCTTCTTTCATAACCAGCAGATTTTGAGGGTTTGTCGTACCACGGGGATGAGGGTTGGGCTACCTTATGCTTGTTTGATTTACCATTTGGTTATAGCTTTAAGAGTCAGTTTTCCCGAGGGGGATCCGAGGTGGGTTTCCCAGTCGATTGGCGATACTACCATTGCCCGGAGTAGGTCTCATGCTTCTTCTGAGCCAACACAGCCAGTTGACCCGACTTTGTCGGCTGATCCGATTGATGACCTCATTTCTTTTGATACCTCGGATTTTCCTTCATTTTCTACTGCTCCTCAGCCTTCTGATATCCCTTCTACTTCTGCTTCGGATCCTCCTCCGTTTGAGTCAGTTCCTCCTCCTGAGTCTGTACCTTCTGCTTCTACTCCCATTGACCCTTCAGTCGCTCTTATGGGACAGATGACCGTACTTATAGAGTAGCAGGCTCGTATGATGGCAGAGATCACACAGCTGCGTGCTACAGTTGATCGACACACTGCCCAACTTACTATGCTTCGAAGTGTTGTCGGATACATTCAGTGTGAGCTCTGATGGATTCGTCGTCACTAGGATGACACTGCTTCTGAGGAGAGGACATATTCTGAAGATGCTAAGATGCTGCCGGCTTCCTAGTTCTAGGCTTGCCCCTTGTCATTGTGTGACAAAAAAGGGGAGTTGATATTTTTGGGCAATAGTACATATGTAGTTTTTGATAGAGGGAGAGTAGATAGTAGATATCTAGATTTTTTTTGTGATGCTTTACATGATGTATCTATTGATCAAAAATTTGGATATAATTAAATATTTGATATATATAAAAAATAATTTTTATTTGACTCAAAGGCATTTTATTATTTTACGATCACAATTCAAAAATTTTATTTGTTCATCACAATTCAGAAATTTTATAAGTCACAATTTGTTCATCAATCACAAATAAAAAAAATATATGTTGCAACTAATTCATCGATCACAAATCGCAAATATTATAAGTCACAACTTAGTAGACAGTTACAAATTGTCAAATTATCGATCACAAATTAACATTTTTTTAGGTCAACACATTATTTCTTGGTCACAATTTATATTTTTTATCGGTCAAAAATTAATGAATTTAATGGTCACAAACGACCAAATAATATGTGACCATCACCTCACCACTGCCACCAACAGCATGACAACCAAACCCCCGTTGTCGGAACCACCACTTCCCGACAACAAACCATCATCTAAAAATACTGACATCACCACGACCACCACTACCTATCCACCCACCCACAACCATCGCACCACCACCACCATTAATACAACCACCTCCATCACCAACCACCACCGCACCACCCACAACTGCCGCACCACCAACAACTGCCTCCACCACCAATAGAAATGCACCGCCAACGCCAACGCCATTGCCATCGCCACAACCACCATCATCACCACCACAGTCCCCATCACTGCCATCGCCACCGACAACCACCTGCACGACTATCATCTAACCACAACTGAACAACCGCCAACACCACAACAAGCACCATTAAAACAAAACCATTTGCAAACAAAACCAGAAAAACATAACCACTAATCTTCCTCCACCACTGTCGGCTCATGTTTTCTAGTTTGGGCTTTAGATCTGACGAATCTGAAGGAGCCACAGAATACGCGAGGGTTGATGGAACCACAACAGTGGTCCTGTGCGAGCAACCCTCCACTGCACGTGACAGTCCTACAAGCAACTACACTACAACGATGATAAATGGTGGTTATTTTCTGCGGCGACGGCGAGTGCACCGTAGGGCAACGTTACTGCGAACTCGCAGTAGCTTCATCGTCGTCGTTTGCACGCACAACACCGCTTCTACAATGGCTTCATCGAGCAGTGAAATGAGGGGGTTCCGTTGTCGGATGAGGTGGTGGGTGCGGCATTGGAATAGTTAGGGTTAGGGGTGGGGGATGGTAGAGAGTCGAGACTGAGGAGAGAAAGAGGGAAATGGAGAGGATTGTATAAAAATGAAATATCTGATTTTTGAAAATTGAAACTTGATATCTGAAATTTGAAATTGAATCTTGAAAACACTAATTTTGTGTAATTTCCACTTCAAATTATGTGACACCCAAACCCAGACAAATTAAATAGATTGTCTCGCACTTTGTTTGTGTGGCTTTAGTGTCAAATGGTACCTATTAATTTGCTAAGTTATGAGTTGCTGTGGACCGTTGATCTTAATTTGAGATCAGCAATGGAAATTTGAGTTATAAACAAACACTCCATTGTTGCCCTGTTTTCACTTTTGAGTGTGTAATTGGGAGCCAACTAGAATTTTGTTGTCTTCTTCTCCGTCTTCTCTGTGATCTTCAACCTCTGGTTGGAAATTTCCGTGTTTTCCTTTAAGAAATAAAGTCTTAGTGAGTCCTGGTAAGAAAAGTGGTGTTTTAAGGTTTAGTACTTGTCCATAGAAATAACTTCAATTGTTCATCTTTAAGTCAGAATCTGAGGTTTTCTAATACAAAAGGTACAATATCTGAGCCTATTACGTTGATACCTTCGATAAAATGCTTGAGAGTTGTAAAGTTTTATGTAAAGATTTGTTGAGTTTGGTTCTATACATTTCGATTTTGTATAATAGATCCAAAACATAACATTATCGTAGCGA
>CAIGRF010405199.1:4928-21141 GCA_903798235.1 Fraxinus ornus
GCATGAGGGAGAAGTGTATCTTCTATGTATAAGAGCAACGTTATGTCTCACTTGTTGGAATGCGTAAGGAACACTGTCGAATAAAATTTCAATGACTGGATTATTTCCCTTTCTTAGAAGTTTCAGTATGATGGGAAGATGTAAAGAATGAATATGGCATAAAATTAATAATCAATATTAATTTTGCCATATTGGGGGGGTAATTGTTGATGAATAAAAATGTGGCCCACTTAAATGGCCCAAGAGGTGATGCCCCAAATAGGAGATTTGAAAGATAGGCCTAAGAAAACTATGGAAAAAGACCAAAGACAGAGTTGTGCAATGAAGGCCCATCATCACCCATACAGAGTCGTGCAATGAAAGCCCATCATCGCCCAAGTCTATAGGATGCCCAAGCTCTGGGCAAGTACAACATTTTATTTAAATACTCAGGGCGATACCACAGCAGTTAAAGGGCAATCTCATCATGCCCCACGACTGAGGAAGTACCGGTTATTAGCAGTTTGATAGTGGAGGTAATGACGGCAGTTAGAAACAGAAGTTCCATAATAAATCAGCCATGATGAAGAACGTGGATGGTTATAGGACGACCAGTAGTTTTAGGCGATTCTTCAACAGCTGTCCAAGAAGTATAAAAGAGAAGAGAAGACATAGAAAAAAAGGACCCCGAGTCAAACACTCTAGAAAAGAGAACATGTAATTTTCATTGTCTTTACTTTTATAGCACATTATTTTCCTTGTTCTGTATACTTGCGCCCCTTGGAGGCATTTCGCTCCTCACTCATTGTACATCTTCATAAATAAAAACACCCATTTTTTGGGACTTTGTCTCAAAAGATTTGTTCCTTACACAATCGTATGAACCTTTCCTTTAATTGTTAGCGAGGCCCGACTCAACCGCACAAAACAAGTTTTTATCCAAAGGTAATGTCGGCACACTTTGAAATGATGAGTGCAAAATTTTTGTATTTATTATTTTTTTTCTTGCTTATTTAAAAATAAGAGAAAAAATAAATCTTGTAATTCTTAATGAAAATTCTCGACAAAAATGGTCATCAAGAGCAAGATCTTCTAATTATTGAAAGGTTGATTATAATAATGCAATAAAAAAAAAAGTTGGATACTTAAATGTAATAATAAGCAAAGGTTATAGACCTTTTTTTTTTTTTTTGACATAGGAACTCGCGGTCGTTACCTGTGAGTGCGCACTGAATAAATCTCGCTCAATGTGCAGTAGCCCGCAAACCACACAGGAGAGATAAACTGCACTAGGCAAGCTTGGTGCGACAGACTCGACCGAGGAAGTGTTGGCGGGGAATTCGAATTCGTAACTTTCGATCTCCGCGTTCACATATTCCACCAACTCGATCACCCCCGAAGGGGTAAGGTTATAAACCTTTCTCTTCCAAGTATATTTACTCATCCACTCTCAGTGGTAAGAGTCCGTAGATTGCATAAATTCTTTCGTTCCTTATTCTTGGAATAGCAGCGAAGGTTGTCTAGTAGAAGTGTTCTCACTTGTGAGATCAATAAGGAAAACACATCTAAATAAGAGACAGGTACTCTCTTCGAGTTTGTCATCCTACCTACAAGTTATTTATTAACGTCCACGTTAGATTTTGACATGAAATTCACTAATGCAGCCAAGATGTGATGAATTGTGCGAGTAAATTAAATTTAAGTCTGTTTGCAATATATTGAAGGTAGGTGACCTTATTAAAATTTTGATGAAAGTTGTGTGCCCATAAGTACAACTTACATTGTGACATTAACACTGCTATAACAGTGTACGTCATTGCAAATAAATGAAGTTGAGCCACCTAATTGAAATTTCAATGGAAGTTCAGTGACCAAAAATGAAATTGGTCCAACCTAGTAATGACTATGAGTCCTGTTGAGGACTGTGTACCACAGAATGACGTCCCAATAGAACAAAACCAAAACCAAAACCAAAACCCACCCATACCTTACTAGTCTATATATATATATATATATATCATGTAAATTCAAGTGCCATTTTACCAAATCCAACAGAATAAAGATTCAATGTTCATTACCATGCGCAAGGAAATCCATTGCTTTTGTTTGATGAAGAAAGTATGCACAAAAACAGAGTTTGCTTCGTCTGAACATTTTTTTGTTCTGTAGAGAGAGACCACATTTCCTACAAATGTTCTTCAAATAAATCATTCGCGCAAATTTCTTCGTTTTTCCTACGTCATGCACTTCAAAGAATCTGCAATTATCATGGGAAGAGAGAAAAGAATTGCTTTTATTCAAGATGATCATGAGGCCTTATTGACATAAAGAATGCAGCATACTGTCTGAGACGACGATCGCTATCAACATTAGCTATGTCGTGATTTGATACTCGTCTTGTCCTCAGCATATAACGGCGCCAAGCCAATTGTATATTAACGGCAGCCCAAGTCCTCCAGTTGGACGAATAAAATCTAGCCGTACGCATAAGCCTTTCTTTAGCGAATTTGTAGCGAAAGTGATCGGTGATATACCGTAGATCGTTTGCATCAAGAGCAAATGCTTCAGTAGATTCGATACAGGTAAATGTTGCAGAAGAGGCAGGAAGCCTATCTATGAAAGGCCGGCGAAGGCACCATGAGAAAAGTTCATCTCCGAAAAATCCTCCAGGATCGAGTATGCTTGTGGCTACCATTCCTCGACTGAGGTTTTGGCTACTCTTTACACGACCATGCATGATGAACACAATCCTCTGCACAGCATCTCCTTCACGAACAATCTGTTTTAATCTTGGAAGTGAGTAAGGAAACATCGATGATATTCTTACAACAGTAAAATGTTGGTTGAGACTAAAACTTTCTACCTTTTCGTCTTTGGAGAAAATGAGGGGCTTGACACGGTCACAGATATTATCCAGTATGAGATCATCCAGACTGTGGAAGAGAGGCACCTGAAAAGCATATACTTTATTTTAATAAAAATTTGTACGCAAAAAATAGTATCGTGTCAGCAAACTCCAATTTTACGTATGGCTTCATTATTATCATCAGAAAGTTACACTTTATATCACGCTTAAGGATTCATCCTAACATGTGTGGCTAAAAGCTTAAAAGGCTTCGTACAAGTAAATAAGAATAAAAATAAATAAATTTTTAAGAAGTAAAGACGGAAATAAGCAACTTATTTGGACACTAAGTTAAATGTTACTTTCAACACAAGTACATTTTTTACTTAGAAAAGAGTAACTTACCTCTATGTGTTTGGAAACAAAATAATACTCAAAAATAAAACTACTTACAAAGCAGCTTAGTCCAACATGTCAGTTTAATTCATTACGTGATAACCCTTGCTCGCACCTTTTTAATTAAGTCGAGGCAAAGATGGCGTTTGATGTCCCTTCGAAGTCCTTCTGGTAAGTCTTTAATAAGTTCCATCTCATCATCTCCACCCATAGCTGTACATCTTTCACGTTCATATCGACGAACTCTTTGTCTCAATTTTGATGGCAATTGCCTCCGTCTCATCCACCATTCCATGTCTCGGCACCTTAGTTGCATTTTCCTCTTCCTCGCCATTACCGCATGTAAAAATACCTTTACCAGAAAAATTCCAGAGATAATTATATACTGTTTCACGTATTCAAAATTTGATGCTAAACAATATCGATTTTTTGTATTTTCCGTAGAATATCCATGTTATTTATGTTACCTGAATATTTCCAATTAACAGTGTGAACAGCATTAAACCACTAAGCACCATACATATACTGAACATTACTTCGAGCCAGTGGCTTGTCGGTTCCAAGTCATTGCCAAAGGTGCTGCAACCAAAGAACATAAAACTGTAGGCATGACTCTGGGGAATTCAAACAGTAGCTGCAGTTTCACTATTGAATTCTTTCACTCATTTTACTGCCATTTTCTGTTTTTATTACACATCTGTTATAATAATTAGAAATATAATCAAAATGAATAACACTAAAAACCTGGATATGCAGTCTTTCAAAATAAAACAGGACTGAAGTATCATAACCATCTTGTCAATCTGAAGTTCGACAATCCCAATTTAAAGAATAATGGTTTTTCCAGTTCCAGCCAAGATAAGGGGAAAAAAGGAAGGAAAAAAAATGCAAGGGGAAAACATAAATGCAGTATTTTCTTCTTCTACCGTAATGTTTTCCTGAGAGGCAATTTCTAATCTAGGATTCCATCTTAAAAGATCAATCATATTAAGAGGCGTAGCCCAAACACTTATAACTTGGCTTACGTTTTCATCTTTCTTCAATGTCGAATTTTACCCCTTAATATAGTTGCTCGTTTGAGAAGCCAGTCTTGAAATCCTTGTGCTCATTTTTTTAAGTCTTAATCTGATCGAATTAAGACTTGGAGTTCATCTTAAAAGGTCGACCTTATTAAGAGGAGTAGTCCAAACTCTTTTAAGTTGGTCTATATTTTCATCTTAATTCGACGTGGAATTTTATCCCTCAACACACGTAACGGCAGAAACTTCCAAACTTCCCATTTCATCATATGCTAATGTACATTTAAAATCACTATCGAATCTCAGTATGACAACCGAGAGGAGCAGGAAATGAATTGCATTCAGATATATGTGGCTCCACATATTCATGCAAAATGAGTGGTCATATAATTACCTTAGGGTCATTAATCCCCAAAATATGGGATAAAGGATCTTAACAGCAACAGAATTGCTAGACACGACTGGAAGAGCCCACTTGTATATTCCATATCTGAATGGTCCATTGACGTCCAAACACAATGGCTTTCTTAGTACAACGGTTGAGTTATTGGCACATGGATTTCCTATAGTCCCCGATGGTAATAGAAACTGGTAACAGACTTCGTCTGAGCATGACAAAGAGAGATTACATGTACTACTTCTGTTACACTGCTGCTTGAGGCACGATGCAATGCGTTGTATAGAAAGAACATACCAGCATCCCCCGGCAACCTGTAGAAAGGATAACTCTGTTACGGATTAGTTCGACAGGAATGATAATTAGAAAAAAGAAATAATGGGGTCAGACTAAGTTTGTTTGAGCCCCAATTTTGGGGTTAATATATTTTGAAATAGTGATTTTTGAAGAATAAGTGATTGAAAAGGTATAGGTTCACGTGTAAAATTATTTTATTAGGAGAATGTGTGGTTTAAAATGTGGTTGGGAAAAATGAGTTTTTAAAGAATGGGAGTCAAACAGAATGCACTATATACCATTTTAATGAGAAAAAAGAAGCCTCTGCCACCCTGTCGACCTTATTGGGAAGTTCAATTCGTGGTCGAGGGCATAAGTGCATGATTAGGTTGCGTAGAGTCCCACAAAATCGACCTAGAATAGATTTTTGAACTATTTAAAACATTAAGGGAAGGACGGGAATGAGATGCACTTACATGAGAAGCAATAAAATATGCTATGAGATTAAGGCCAAAACCCCACCAAATGGTGCCAAAGATGTAACCTGTCACTTTCTGCATTCTTTTCATCATGTATATACTGTGATAGACCTTAGGGAGGAACTGGAACAGGAACATCAGCAGGAGAATCGTCATTATAAGCTTTATTTGCTCGTCTTTGATCAATCGTGGCACTACCAACCAAAACACGGCCTGCAAATTAGAAAAAAGAGAGATTTAAAACATGAGTCAGAAACTAAAATAGCCAGGAGAGAAAGCTGGAACTTTCAGCTTAAGATTAAAAAAACTGTTAGTGCCCCAACTTATATCATTGTTTTGCTGTCACCGGACTTTTTTTCTTCCAAATTAGTCGTTGAACTTCCATTTTAGTTTCAATTTAGAAACATATGTCTGCTGAATTACCGGAAACACTAACGAATTAATTCACTCACTCTCCCATTCTTCTCGTCTGATCTGATTACTTATAAGGCATAATTTCATTAACAAGACAATAGACAATAGTAATTATGAACATGTGCTTGAAATTAATGCTTAACTTCGACTAAATAGAAAATGGAACTTATAAGTAACTTTTTAGCATAGTTGAACGAAGGCTAAATAATCATTTTAATCAATAAACTTAGTTAGAGATATCTGCCAAGAAAATTTGTCAAGCAATTATCTTTTGAAGGATTTTTAGCCCCCGTTTGGATCTCATTTTAATGAGATTTTTCCTTCTTATCTCATTAAGCTACAACAAATGAAACAATTAAGAATTCAAAAGTTATATCAGCTTTGTCACACTCCGTACAAAAGTCACACAAATTGCTGTTATTGCCTACAAATTTGAATCAATTCGAACAAGGGGCCCCACAAAAGATGAAAATGAGGAAATTATGAGGGCAAAACGGGGGCATAGGAGAAATTGTTACTAGTTTAGGTGGTGGGTCCCTAATTCATTTTCCAATGATCAATGGGATTGTGATGCATTTTAGGCCCCGTTTGATTCTCATTATTGTAGAATGAGAATGAAAAATATAGTCGTTATTGGGCTCACACAAGAGATAGAAATTCAAAATTGATGGCTTGATGAATAGATAACGGTCATATTTTTCATTTTTATGGAAGAAAAATTCACTGCCACCAAGACCGACAATAATATATATTCTACTAGTAATTAATAGCAATATTCTTTTTCATCAGAACCTCCACATAGTATGATAGTGCACTTTTAAGCTCGAGGAATACTTAAAACTGCACAAGATTGAACATCAATATGTTGATCAGAACTCAACTCGACCCAAAAGTTTTTGAAGTATTTTTTCAGTTTTCCTTATTGAGAGAGAGAAAGACCGATGAATAACTAAAAATTATAAACAACAGTCCATTTTTCGACGCAAGCAAAATTCAGTGCACCTTTAACCCCTAACTGCATATTAAATCATGATCGATCATTTATGTGCATATGTACCATTGAAGGTGACATCCCACCTTATTTTATTCGTCATTTTGTGGAATTAAAATAGCAACCAAATTTACGAATTAATGTAGAATTACTGTTAAAAACACCATTCATGTGATAGTCCGAGATTACTATGTTCTTAATGATTAATGGATTTTGCCACTTTGTTAGAAAAAATTTAAGAGATGCGGTTACATAATTCTAGCAGATAATTTGATGAAAAAACCGATTACATTTAAAACAATCATAAAATGTCATATGACTGTGTTTGATAACAATTAAAATCCAATTAAAATTGAAAATATGGCCGTTATTCCATCTCGTCTAATAAAAGTCAATAATAACAGCTAATTTTTCAATTTTAATCCGATTTTAATCTCTATCAAACAGGCTTATAATATTATATAAAGGCATCTAATATTGTAACATGATTCATGAATGATAGCGAACCTGAGGTACGGGTAGAATCACGAAAGCATCGAACCAGAATCCCTTAAGTGACCGCAGGTAATGCGAAGCAATGGCACGTGCGTCCCACACGAGTTTCCCGCATCCAACAACGAGTGATTCTCTCGACACGTAAGCCAACCGAAACTGCAGCCACAAATGGCAGAGGTGTACGACGTCCAAGCACGTGCGAAGGACGGTGACGATCGCCGCAAGTCCGCCGTCCATATATAAGCACGGCGAGCTACCGCGTCCGATCGACAGGGCGTAGAAGAACAGAGGATCGACGGCTAACGCCATGGCACGTACCAGTAAGAAAACCCGGTTCCACTTCTGCACCCGCTTGCTTCTCGGGTCCAAGACCCGGCCGAACGGACCCAAATTCCGCCTGTAGCTGTTGGTGGAGCGGGTCTTGCCCGTTTTCAGGCCCGGTCGGTTTTTTATTGGGATTAACGAAGAACCGGCGGAAGCCTCCCACTCCGGCTGGTGGGCCTTGTCGCAGCTGGTGGAGTGGAATACAGGAACACCCACCTGAGTACAAGCGTAGCATTCGACTGTGCTTGATATTTGATTGGGCTCGTCGGCATCGTCCCCGGTTTCTGGCTTAACTGATTCTCGCCGGAGTTTTCCAAACCACCTGGAATCAAAAACATAAACTCCAGAATTAAATCATGTTAAAGATGAACTAAAACATTAATTAATTTTCCCATTTGAGATAAACGACATTCGTTATCCATTACTGTTCATCGACTAAACTGACATGAATCAACAAGCTAATTCGTTACAGAATGGGTTTAACAAGATTGCAGAAGAGATTTAAGAACCAGACAATGAAAATGATAGAGAGACCTTGAGAGGCAAAAACGGGGGTCTGGATTACAAGGCATCTTCGGAAGACGGGAACCATGGGAGAGAAAATTAATGAGGAGGAAGAAAACTTTTGAAGAAAATTGAAATTGGGAAGAAGAAATTAAATGAAGATCCACATGTTCTAGAAAGAAACTAAGGATAGACAACCAATATCATGCATGGTGGGGAATGAAGACTATCGAGAAGGGGGGCGTGGGGTTATCAATAATGAAAATTGTCCGTATTAGCATCTAGCAAATGAACAGACTGAATTATTTACATAATATCAAGAAGGTGGGGGTGTTTATTTGTGAACAAAATTCTCGAATCGAATCGGATCGGATCGGATCAAATCGGACCCTAACCAAATAAAAATTGAATCTCTATAATTTTTCTAATTTTTTTTTATTTTAAATAAGTCAAATTATTTTATTTTGTAAAATAAATTACTAACTAATTAATTTAATCCAAACTCAAAATATGATTTTCTCTCAAATCGAATCGGACCAAATCGGACCCAATCCGAATAAGAACCAAATCTCTATAATTTTTCTAATTTTTTTAATCTTAAATAAGTCAAATTATTTTATTTTTTAAATAAATTGTTAACTAATTAATTTAGTCCAAACTCAAAATATAATTTTACTATTTCTAATTTTCAACCGAGCCCAATTTAATCAAATTGAGATAAGTCTTACCCAAATCTCTTATTCTACTGTAGTGCCATATCTACCGTTCTATTATTATGAACTCGCCATCTTCCTCTTCCTATGATTTTAACTGTCAAATTTATGAAGAACTCAACAAAGAGATGTGCAAAAGATATCAAGGGATTGGACTACGTTATTTTGTAAAAGTTAAGATTGAATATGTCATAGTCGAATTAATGTAGCATTGTTGTAATATAAAAAAAATTAATTACTGTACGGAATCCCGAAACCGAATAGAACCGAACCGATTTGAACTGTAAGGAATCGAACTCGAACGGTTCCATAATTAAATTTAGACTCGACGGTTCCATTTACTAAATACTTGAAAATTTCGGGTTTGGTTCGATTCTACATCGAATCGGACCATATCCACCACTACTTAAATGTAAAAAAAATAATTTTAAGTAATTTTTTTTCTTAACGTAGATATTTACTCGTGATTTTGTGAAAATTTACTTTTTTCAAACTTTTAAATAGAAAAAGTTGTATGATTCATCTCCAATTTGTGTACGAAGTACTTGTCTTGTCGTCTCAATCGTTTTCTTTTTACAGCGCGATCCCTAACCTATGTAATCCCTGTTTGTTTTGAATAAAAATATATTTTTAATAAATTTAGATAAAAGTTAATAAAACGTGTAACTGAAAAATAGTGTATAATATAAAATATGCTTTTGACAATGAATTTGAATAAAAAAAAATTTGATGAATGTGAGTCAAACGAGAACTTAATCACTTGCGTGTGCAATTAGGTTGTTATTCCACACAATAAAAAAAGAATATCTCACATGCATAACTTTGATGGGTCCAACCATTCTAATCACTATATTTTTAATTGTTTTAAAGAGAAATATAAAGAGTTTAAACACCTTTTTTTGAGTGCAAAGAAGTGAGTGCAGATTTTATTCTTTTATATATTGTTTTATGTAAAAGGACCTGATGACACTCAAATTGATGGTAAGCCCCATTTTTGTTGGGCATTAAAGTTAGACATTTAATAGATTTTGATAAAAAAAAATTAAATATATAATTAAAAAATTGTGAGTTTTATAAAATATGTGATTAAAATTTAATATTTACTTTGATTTAGATTAATATTCTGATTTAAATCCTCACCAAACAGAGGCTAAAAACATAAAATTGGTGAGGATCTAAGAGTCTGTTTGGTAGAATTCAAAAGCTAATTAAAATTGAAAATATAATCGTTATTGGGTTCCACTCGTCTAATAAAAATCAACAATAACGGTTAATTTTTCAATTTTAATCCGATTTTAATCTCTACCAAACACACTCTAAGTGTTTTTAAGGATAGAATGGCGCGATTTTTTTGTATTGAACATTCTTAGAAAGAATTGTTGATTGATTTATAGTCAATGAAAAAGTGAAATGAACATTATATATTTTTCACAAAACACTATTTGCTTATTTTATATGTAATATTTTTTATAAATAATTTATTTATTTTAAAAAAATAACTTATTATTAAAAGCTCGAGCACCACAAAGCCGCAGGGTCATTTGTATGGCTAAAAAAAAATTAGTATGTATAAGCAATTCAACGACCACATATCTATGTCGGAACCCCATTCTAGTATGGCCACTTGAGGTCTACCTGACCTTAGGTGGTCCTTAAGGTCAAATATTTGATCATCAGACAAAAAAATCCAATCGGGCCCTAATTTTATCAGCCATTTTGTGGCAAGATTTTTTATTTTTTATTTTTTATAATAAAATTTATTCTCCTTTTTATTCTATTTCTAGATATTGTTGATTGAATATTCAAGTTTTTTATGCACCTAAAAAGAAGCCGAGTTATGATTTTTTGGGTTTTAAAATCTTTATTGTGAAAATAGTGATACAATAATTGATAGATTATGATGTTTGGTATATTGAATTAAAAAATTAGTTAACATATTTATAATTATGTAAAACATTATGTAAATATCTATCTACGAGAAGCATTTTCCTATGTATAACGCAAAGGGAGTATGAATTATAGATAAGGAGACAATAGTCAAAACATAGGAGTTGTTTAGATTTCTAGAATTATTTGAGAGAATATGTCACACGAAAAATGAAAAATATAACGACAAATCGTTCAAGAGTGAACAGAAAGATTTATATTAGGATTCCATGATGTGTGTCGCGATTTTTTGGGAAGCATGCAAGTCGAGCAACTGCACCTGAACTGTTTGTAGAGATATTTTTGCTACATTCTACATATACTTTTCACAGGTGCGTAGAAATGTATACTTATATTTGGATTATAATTTTGTTCAAGCCAATTGATACATCTCGATCTAACATTTTTCATAATAGACCTTATATCTGTAAGTGTTGATAAAAATAAACGATACCAGTCTACCAGATATTGATATTGTTGTGCATTCCACCATTTAGGTAAATTAAAGAAATTGCTAATGTATTTTCCCATATAGATGCTCCCAGCATATGAGTTTTACACAGTTTAAACTCAAGAAAAATTTAACCTGCATAGTTCGAGTACCAATTACACAATTTTATATTTTTTTTCTCATACCGACGATATATTTGTTTCAAAGATAAAATATAAATTATTATGCATTAACTGAAAATAATGTTCGCTCCCATGCAATTTGACATGGGGATCGAACACTATAACAAGAAAAAATAATTGGTACACATCAAAAATATTTTTGAAAGTGTTTTTCATTGCAACACATAATTGGGGTAATGGAGAATTTTTCACCCCTACTGTAGAAGGCTAAAAAATATTTAATAATGAAAAGAAAAACTTAACTGTTGTGGATGTCGTAAAATGATATTGTTAACCATATGTGAAATACAAAATGCTGTAAATATTTTATTAATTATGTTGGTGTTTGAACTTGCATGCTAACTCGGACCAACTTCGAGTAAGATTAGAAGGATTTTAGCAACGAAACTCCAAAATCGCATATTAAACCAGAAGTTCGTCCAATAAGCTCAATCATGTACCGTCATAATTTGAAACATAATCATTTCTCACTTAAAAATGTGTTTTCTAATGATGCCATTACCTCTAAAATGACTAACAAGTGTCATCTTTGACGTCAGCACATTCTCATTCACCTTTCAGAAAAGCATAATGATTGCATAGATAGCACAGATAATCATGATATAGGCAACAACTGCAACCTCTGTAAAATGATGACTTGGTCTGCCAAATTCGGTAGCGAATCAAAACTTTCCAATTAGGATGGTGACACACATATAAAAGTCGAACTATAGCTTAACGTGACAAGGAGCGGCTAGCTCTTGGTTGAAGGCATTTAAATAGGGACTATGGTCATCCACTTTCAAGGCAACCGTCCATAAGAATTACTCTTTTTTAACAATATTTCAGTAATTATCCTATTAAATTTGTCTTAAGTTAGTCTAAATTTATGACGTCATTTTTAGTCATAAACAAAAAATAATGGTATATTTGAAATTGAAAAATTTAATACATGTTTAAAATGGAAACATGACTATCTTTTTGGTACGAACAAAAATAGTATACAGAACTATCTTTTTGGGACGGAGGGAGTAATTTTGATAAAAAAAAATAAATAAAATTAAAAATATGGTTAAAAAATTGTGGGTTTCATAAAATATGTTATTAAAATTTAATATTTACTTTGATTTAGATTAATATTCTGATTTAAATCCTCACCAAACAGAGGCTAAAAACATAAAATTGGTGAGGATCTAAGAGCATGTTTGGTAGAGCTCAAAAGCTGATTATTGGGTCCCACTAATTTAATAAAAGTCAACAATAACGATTAGTTTTTCAATTTTAATCCGATTTTAATCTCTACTAAACACACTCTAAGTTAAAAGCTCGAGCACCACAAAGCCGCAGGATCATTTGTATGGCTAAAAAAAAAAACAGTATGTATAAGCAATTCAACGACCACATATCTATGTCGGAAACCCCCATTCTAGTTTGGCCACTTGAGGTGTACCTAACCTTAGGTGGTCCTTAAGGTCAAATATTTGTTCATCAGACAAAAAAATCCAATCGGGCCCTAATTTATCAGCCATTTTGTGGCAATTTTTTTTTTTTTTTTAATAAAATTTCTTCTCCTTTTTATTCCATTTCTAGATATTGTTGATTGAATATTCAAGTTTTTTATGCACCTAAAAAGAGGCCGAGTTATGATTTTTTGGGTTTTTAAATCTTTATTGTGAAAATAGTGATACAATAATTGATAGATTATGATGTTTGGTATATTGAATTAAAAATTTGGTTAACATATTTATAAATCTTTTTGAGAGAATATGTCACACGAAAAATGAAAAAAATAACGACAAATCGTTCAAGAGTGAACACAAAGATTTATAATAGGATTCCATGATGCGTGTCGCAATTTTTTGTGAAGCATGCAAGTCGAGCAACTGCACCTGAACTGTTTGTAGAGATATTTTTGCTACATTCTACATATACTTTTCACAGGTCTCAAATAAATTTATTCTTTGGGATAATTATAGTTTGGGAAAAGAATTAATTCAATAAATGGTCACTGAACTTTGTTATAGGTTGCTACTTGCTCACTGATTTTTAAAAAGTTACTCTTTGCTTACTTACCTTTGCTATATGTTACTACTTGTTCACCAAAATTAAAAAGGTTACTCGTTACTCACCCAATAGATAAAGTTACCCATCAATCACTCGTATAATTTCCATCAATGTTACCTACAACAAAGTTCCACTGAGTAATGAGTAACTTTGTTCAAATTTAATAACATGCAATTGAACATCTGAAAAGATGACGCATACTACATTTTTCTTCTTGAAGCCACGGTGCATAGAAACGTATACTTATATTTGGATTATAATTTTGTTCAAGCCAATTGATACATCTCGATCTAACATATAATTTTCATAATAGACCTTATATATCTGTAAGTGTTGATAAAAATAAACGATACCAGATCTTGATATTGTTGTGCATTCCACCATTTAAGTAACTTGAAGAAATCGCTAATGTATTTTCCCATATAGATGCTCCCAGCATATGCTTTTTACACGGTTTAAACTCAAGAAAAGTTTAACCTACATAGTTCGAGTACGAATTACACAATTTTATATTTTTTTCTCATAGCGACGATATTTTTGTTTCAAAGATAAAATATAAATTATTATGCATTAACTGAAAATAATGTTCGCTTCCATGCAATTTGACATGGGGATCGAACACTATAACAAGAAAAAATAATTGGTACACATCAAAAATATTTTTGAAAGTTTTTTTCATTGCAACACATAATTGGGGTAATGGAGAATTTTTCACCCCTACTGTAGAAGGCTAAAAAAATATTTAATAATGAAAAGAAAAACTTAACTGTTGTGGATGTCGTAAAATGCTATTGTTAACCATATGTGAAATACAAAATGCTCTAAATATTTTATTAATTATGTTGGTGTTTGAACTCACATGCTAACTCGGACCAACTTCGAGTAAGATTAGAAGGATTTTAGCAACGAAACTCCAAAATCACATATTAAACCAGAAGTTCGTCCAATAAGCTCAATCACGTACCGCCATCATTTGAAACATAATCATTTCTCACTTGAAAATGTGTTTTCTAATTATGTCATTACCTCTAAAATGACTAACAAGTGTCATCTTTGACGTCAACACATTCTCATTCATCTTTCAGAAAAGTATAATGATTGCATAGATAGCACAGATAATCATGATATAGGCAACAACTGCAACCTCTGTAAAATGATGACTTGGTCTGCCAAATTCAGTAGCGAATCAAAACTTTCCAATTAGGATGGTGACACACATATAAAGATCGAACTATAGCTTAACGTGACAAGGAGCGGCTAGCTCTTGGTTGAAGGCATTTAAATAGGGACTATGGTCATCCACTTTCAAGGCAACCGTCCATAAGAATTACTCCTTTTTAACAATATTTCAGTAATTATCCTATTAAATTTGTCTTAAGTTAGTCTAAATTTATCACGTCATTTTTAGTCATAAACAAATTGTAAAGAATGTACAATTTACAATAAATTGTACATTCAGCTGATACAATCGTTTAAAAGAAAATAATTTCTTTGTAAGCCCCTGTCTAATTTATAAGATTTTGATGCAATTACTTTATGCGACATAATACTGAAAAAGTGCTAACATTGGAGAAAGTGGTACAGTAGGACCAGTAACTTTATGTAACCAAAGGCCTTAATCACCCTTCATTTGGTTACATGTATTTATTTTATTGCCCGTCTAATTTTTGTTAGGTTTTTGGTGTTGACAGTTTTGTAGATAAAATGATTAATTTATAACGTGATGTAAAAATCAAAAACTTAGGGTGCAATTTGTATAAATTGGGTTAAGAAGTGTAGGGTTCAAGTATGAAAAGAGGAAAAATATGACGTCGCATTTTCACTAGCTTCTCGCCTTATTGGCGTTCGAGCGACAAAAACAGAATGCATGTCGCCCCACCTGATGACGAGATCATCTCGAGCGACAATGCATTGCTCGCTTGTCACCAGTTTCTCACTTGAGCGACAGTGTGTCGCTCGCCTATTACCAGTTTCTTGCTCGAGTGACAGGTCGATCCGAAAAATCCTAATTTGCTATTTTGAAGTATTTTTCCCTGCTCATTCAACCTAATTACCCTCTCCTATAAATACTCAATCATATGCATGAGTTGAGGGCTGGTTGTTCATTGGGTTTATTCTCTAAACACATTCATATTATCTTTGAAGATCCAAAAGCATATTCATACATTGATTCCATCTCTTCTTCTTAAGATCATACAACCACAAATTTGGGAAAAACATCAAACTCATTGAATCCGAAACACCTCCTACTTCCTATTGGTCATAGAAAGGTACCCTCTCAGTTGGATTTCAGAAGTTTCTGGAAGTTGAGAGAGGTTGGACTACAAATACAGGAAGAGCACAATGCCTTGAAGCAGGTTCTTGGAATTCCACTAGAAAGAGATCTTGGAGTAGGCCTTGGAGTTAGTCGAAAATAGATCAAAAAGTCTAGTGGAGTTGACTAGATAATATCTGACTGTAACTCACTCCATATTGTCTATAGTGGAGGTAATTGGCTTGGTTCCGGAGTTTTTACCCAATTGAAATTTCTCCGTCATCACATCAGAGATTATTATTGTTTTTCTTATTACTGCAATATTCAAACATATGACAATTGAACTTGTATGTTTAATCATTTAAAAACAATTAAAAGTGACTTGTTGCTTTTGATTGATTAATTCTGCACGTAAGGTCAAAATTAAAAACAGATAAATAACAACTATTCAATAACTTAAAAGCCGTTAAATTGGTAATCCATGAATTGTTAAGTGGTTTCCAGTGCGACACTCGATTTTTCAAT
>CAIGRF010405215.1:8517-19570 GCA_903798235.1 Fraxinus ornus
TTTTCAACTATATATTTTATCAACTTTTATCAAAATCTACTAGATATTTGATTTTTCCCTTCATCAAGCAGCGACTTAATATTAGTGTTCTAAAAAAAGCGCCTAGGCCCAATGTGTGGCACATTATTTAGTGGTCAACGACAATCGTTGACATCTGATACGCGCCTAGGCACGATTATACATTTTTTTTATATTTTAAAATTCTTTTAAGTTAAAATCTAAATGTTGATTAAACTTATTTTTATGTTGGAAACTTTTGAAAATATGTATAAAATTTCTATAAATCTATTTTAGATCTTTGATATGTATTATTTTTAATTATTAAATAATTTTTTGATTGATTAAAAATTAAAATAATATTAAAATTTAAAAAAAGTCCTTTTACGTTTTTTTTACGTCTATATTTCATATATCCCATAACTTAACTTCCACGTATAGTCATGCATAACTTGTTTTAGAAAAGTAGGTATATATTTTGATGACAAGGAGAAATTTGTAGGCAGGAAGACGACAAATTCCGAGGAGAAAGCGACTCAAAAGCCGGCACTTGACCCGCAAATCTGAAACTCTCCCCCAAATATATATTATTCTCTTAACTAATCCAAAAATAGCCACTATTTTCTTCAGGATAAATCCCTTGGTTTCCCCACTAACACCACTCTGTCCGCACCTAGCCACCGCATATCATTTCATTGACGAATTTTGTTACTATATACGAAATATGAGAAAAAAATTGGACGAAAAAAGTTGATTATATTTTAAAATAATAAATGATAGAATATCATGTGACATTATATAATCCATTATATAAATCTTGATATACATGTAGCAAGATCATTTCATGATTTAAAATTCTAAACTGATTTAAGCAAAACTTAAGCGTAGACAATAAGGTCAAAACTTGTACTTTAGCGAAGCTTAATAACGTCAAAGTTTTTGCATAAAAAATAATAAAAGAAATATACGCATGTACATGAAGGGTAGATAAAAATAGATATGTTAACCCAAAATTGGTTTTTATTTGTGCGATCTTGTTACATATACATAAAACTCGACATAGTTGTGAAGTGATAATTTCTTATACATTAACAATATTTCAAACAATCAATAATATAAATCGTCACATCGAATGTCAAATTCATTGTGCACAACAAATTTAGGGCCTGTTTGGTACAGCTTAAAATCCGATTAAAATTGAAAATATGGTCGTTATTGGGTCCCACCCGTCTAATAAAAGTCAACAATAACGGCTATATTTTCAATTTTAATCTGATTTTAATCTCTACCACACACCCTCTTAATTCTTATTTGTGGGTTTTGAATCATCGTCACTAGTTAATGCTATATGGTGAATAATAAGCAAAACTCATTTAAAAATTAGAGAGACTACACGTTCGTGCATAATAAGCAAAACTCATTTAGAAATTAGAGAGATTACACGTATAAACAGGAAAAAAAAAAATTACCGAATACACACATGGGGGCCTCATTATTTTTTTGACAATATTTAATTCATATGAAGGTGTAAGTATCTGTATAATTTCTGGCAAAAAAATTTCTGTACAAGCAGAAATTTTCTTTTAAAATTGGCAGATGATTGAAGCATCAAATCAAAGTTATTCCAAATTGCTTAAATCCCTCCCACGTGAACCACATTACTCGCTCAGTCCAAAGAAATTGAATATTTCTGTTGCACAAACATAATAAAGCCGGCCACGTCCGAACAGCTTGGATCAGCCACAGTCAGTGATTCTAACAATAATTAAATTTAAGATTGACGCTGATAATTATTTGTTGGGCGCAAACTCCATACACACACAAATATGCACTAATAATTCAAGTTACAAGAACTGGACATAATCATAATAAAGCTCGAAAAACATACATATGTACAAATGCTAATATTAGATCATACAAACTCTTTTAGTCCGAAAACAAGAGCCTAACCAAGTCCGAACCACGCCGCTTCAAAAATGCTTACATCCACAACGGTGGAGGCTTGTTCAAGTCTATGGGCAACCCACGTCTTACTATACCTAAATATCTCGCTTCGCCATCGCCGGAGCCGGACTCCTCCACCGGAGTTCCAGAAGAGCCGCCCACTTCTGGCGTGCTGGGATCACCAGCACTGAAGCTCACATCGTTGATCGCATTCTCCCCAGAGCGGAGATAGTTGTTGATCATGATCCGGCCGGACGGCGACACACTCCGGTGTTCGGTCGGAACGTTGATGTTCAAAGTCAGTCCTGGTACTGGTGGAGTGGGAAAGTTGGTTTTAGCTTTGGCACCACGGAGGGACCTGGCGGCGCCGTCGTAGGCTAGTGCAGCCTCCTCCGGAGTGTCGAAAGTGCCCAACCAAACCCGGGTTTTCTTCCAAGGGTCACGTATCTCAGCTGCATAACGGCCCCATGGGCGCTTTCTGACTCCTCTATAATGACCCTCACGTGTGGACGCCATGGGAGGAGAACAATGTTTTTTGAATGAGAAGGATGGGTTAGGGGGGAGAGAGAGACATTTGGTTTGCGGTAATGTGTATTGTATAATAGTGGAGGGACCCACAGAGTAGTCGGCACGAACCTAATTGTGTGTTAACACCTGACCTGGTCTTAGTTCATTCTTCGTCGTTGGATTTCAATTGGATTTGGTGTACGGTGTAAAATGACAATTTGTAAGGGTCCGTTTGTCACAATTGCTTGTAAGAGTTTTCACAACAAGCCCTAGTTTGTACTTTGTATAAAGTGTGTGTTTGAGCTACATTATTTTGGAAGAACGTATTTTGAAATAATATATTAATAGAAAATGTGTGGTTGAAAATGAGTAGAAGAATGAGAATAATAATTTTAATGGGTAACAACAAGGGCAAAGTTTGATTTTAATTTAGTAAAAAATTCGATTTTGAGGAAAATGAGTTTCGGAATAGCAATTTTTTTAGAGAATATGTAATTAGAAAATATGGAAAAAAAATTCGAGTTACGCGCAAAATATTTTATTGTGAGAACATAAATTTGTTTTAATGATTGTCACACCGCTATACGAAATGCGGGCTAAAACATTAAAAAAGAGATTTTTGATTGTTGGATTTATTAAAAAAAAAACATATTAGATTTTTGGAAGATTATGATAAAATTTAATAAAATAAGTAGTTGAGAATTGATAAAGTTGTTTTTATCATAAAATATATACTTAAAATTAATTGTTATCTTTTACTATATTTTTATCAATTTATTTTGTTAAATGAAACATGACCTGGAACTTGTTTGATATCAGACTTTAATTTAATTATATATTTCATGAAATTCATAATTTTATCATTTTTTTTATTTCATCAAGAATTTATTAAGAATTTTGTCAAACAACTATTTAATTTAACCATATTCGGAAAAGAAAAGAGAAAATAACCACGAATATTGTGCCCAAGTAAAAGGCCAATTGACACGGTAATTGGTCGTAACATACGAACGTGTATTTACTGGAATTTCGCTCGAATGGATGTGAGTTATTGGAAACTATCAAATAGCAGGAAAATTCAAATTTTTTATTAATCATGAAAAACGAATGTAATTTCTTCGAATAAGTCTAAACATGTTCGTGTAGCGTAACTCAATTTCTTCACCAACTTAACTTGTATTTAAAGACTCGAAACAAATCATAATCACATCGAAATCCTATTTGATCCCCATTCTTTTGCCAAGATACATTTTAGAATAGTGATTTGATGGTGAATGTTTGGTTAAAAAATAAGAATTTTTTTTTAGTTTTGGCTCCTAAATGACGGAATTTGATTTCGAAAGTTTGATAATGTTGCCCAAAAGCCATTATGTCACTCAACAAAAATGTACAAAATCGAAAAACGCTTTCGAATTGTAGTCATGGACAAAAAATTGACTACCAAATTGAAAATTTTGCACATTTTTCGTAAATTACTCTTATTTCCTTCCTTTTACAATTGATTTTAAATTTTATCTCCTAATTATTTTGCATCACCAATTACCCACAACAAATCATAGTGGAGAATGGAACATGATGTGGCCTTGGCCACCAATGGCAATGGGGTGGGTCAGGGTTTGGGCAACCCCGCCCCATTACCCATTTAAGGTGGGACGAGACGAAGCACTTGTCCCATTTACTACCCAATTTTTTTTTAATTCATTTTTTTGCCCCCATTTATTGGAGTGGGATAATAATATTTTATTTTGCTTCATTTTTAAAAGTTAAATCATTCATCTATATTTGGTAAATCAAGGATTTTATTATTTGTCATATTTTTTTTCAGATAATCTTAATTGTCATTTTCTATTAAAATTAACGAAATTTCATAAAATTTTCTATTTAAAGTATTGAATTCTAAAAAAATTAAACGGGACGGGTCGGGACACCCGTTTCTCATACTGTGAACCCGCCCCCGGGCAAAGTTATCGGTCCCTTCCTCGATCTGAATATTCGATTAAGCGGATGATCCTCGCCTCGTTCGGGGCAGGATCCCGCAGGTATCGAATTTATTGAATTTTTTTGTCATCCTTACCTTGGGAGCAAGAGGATAAACTGATAAAGAGAATTGAAAGGTGTTTTGAGTCATATTATTTTGGAAGAATGTATTCTGTAATAGTAGATTGATAGAGAATATGTGGTTGAAAAAAAAAGAAAAAATTATTAATGTGATGAAAAATATTATTTTATTAAATAATGTGTGGTAAAAAATGAATAGAAGAATGAAAATTAAAATTTTAATATATAGGGCAATCTCACTCCGACTCCTACAACTTGTGGAGAGAAGTCTTTGAAGGTAAAAAGCAAAATGGTTCGGATCAAGATGCGTGAGTTGAGTGGCTCATTGATTGCTGGAGTTATGGGCTCATTTTTCCTCTTCTCAGGGTACTTCATATTGAAGGATACCATACCCAAGTACTGGAATTTCATGGAATACTTGAGTCTGTTCAAGTATCCATTTGAATGCTTTATGATAAATGAGTTCGGAGGAGAACACGGAAAAACGAGATGTTTAGAAAGTATTGAAGGTGTATGCCTATTCTATGGTGAGCAATTCCTGAAAAAACAAGGTTTGAAGGAGTCGCAGAAATGGAGTAACTTAGTTTTGATGTTGGTTTTCATATTTGGTTACAGATTTGTATGTTTTTTTAATTCTAAGGTACAGAACTTACATAAGCAGAAACTAAATATTGTTCCAACTGCTAATTGTTTATGTCTCTGTTCAAAGAAATGCTTCAAAACTCGTAGAAAATTCTGCCTTTTGCAGTACATTCAGTTCTTTTCATGAGTTGATTTCAACTCAAGTTGTTTCAGATTAACAACTCTACGGTTTTCTAATTTATGGATTTTATGCTCCTATTAGTGAATAAAACCAAGATGAGGAAGGATGCAATCAAAGTTTAAGCAGATCTGGTAAGAGTCAAGAGAAATAAAATAAAAAATGGGGGACCCGGGTCGGGTCGGGTCGGGTTGGTTTAAGATATGAGTCGGGTCGGTTGTGTGAAGAGTCCAAAACCGGAATAAACGGGTCGGGTCGGTTTTGGGTCAAACCCGACCCGACCCATTGCCCACCCCTACTAGAAACCCAGGTAAAATTGAAGAAGATGATGATAAAATTAAAATCAAGAAAGGGGATAAGAAGAGATTTAAGCGAAGGTTTCACAGATATTCAAGGATGAGAGCCTGAAAGTACTATTTCATCACAATCACGCCCACCTCTCTCTTCCACCTCCTATTTATGTTCTGTTATAAGAAAAACGTGTTAGCTATTACAATTTTCAAAAACAAAAAACAAGGAAATGTAAGTAAAATAAACTGAGTGCCAAACAGCGTCATATAACTTTCATTTCTGAATCTGGTTTTCTGTTATATGGGCACCTATATGGCCTCATTTTTAAGGGTTCAGCCCCTTCTTTAAGAGTAATGATGATCATGGACTCCCTCAGGCAGTAAGCCCTTTAGTTCAGCAAAAATATCTTGGAATACCGTTGTCCCATTATCCCATATTCTTGTTGACGTATCCATTTACTCATATGCCTACCAGCGATCATTTATAAGTTGCTATGAGGTAGTCTTTAAAACATCCTTACCATCAATATAAAACCTGATGCAGCGTTCCTTAAAACTGAAAAGGAAAGGGTCAAATTGGCTGAACCAATCTACCTCTAAGACCAAGTCATTGTCCCCAAGCCTCAAGGTTCTCATTTTAAATTGGAATTCCCTACTGTTTTACTCTCTAATAACTGTCCATGTGGAAAAGCTCGTGATGGTGGGATCACCATCAAATACGATGATTAATGCAATTAATCTTCTTCATATATATGTAGAATTTCTCAATTCCATCAACAACACAAGCTTCTTTGAAATAGTCCATAAACTTAATTTACGGTATCCGACTTTGGCCGCCATTCATTCTTTTCGATTCCTGATGTAGCAACTTCCACACAACGCAAAGCTTCTTCTATTTGATGGTTTTTCCGAAAGAAATGGATGAACACTTCATAAAATCATTGGTGATTATGTTTGCAAGCTTCTGGACAAAGTAATAGACATTGTTGTGTTGCAAGAGGAACCCCGAACCAGTAAGTAAAAGGAAGTTTCTGGTTGCTGACGGTGGCTAGAAGATTTTAATTTCCGCTTCTTCTATTTGTGTTGCAAGAGGAACAATGACGCAAACAATACAATTGCGAATACACAGTCGAGAAAAGAAAATTATCTTGTCCCGTGGAAGAAAGCAAAAGCTGTCGACAGAATAAGTATGAGCAATGAGATNAAACTCTTTGAAAGGCACCTAGGCAATTGTGCAACGCTGCCATTTATCAACCTTCTTGCCCACAGCTTCCTTCGTCGTGGTCCGCCGCTTGCCTACACGACCCGTGACCCAAAATCTTTTCTTCGCAAGACACGATATTGTCTCATAATAACACCGCATGTTCTAGCGATCCCGCTCTGATACCAATTTTCACGGATCGTAGGTTTGGCTCCCGAGATACAACGCCTCAAGACCCCTTCCCCTCATTCTTAGGTCGGCAAGCTCGAACAACTGGCATATACGCACGCTATCAGTAGGATGTTAGAGAGAATATCTGCGTATGATCATATTTCATTAGTGCACTATTGATAAAATAGGCCTCACGCCTAGCTGTTAGCGTCATTTTCGTGCTGAATGGAATGATAAGTATCCCACTGCGTGACACATGGACAAACCAAACAGAGGCTATATGAAAAAGGTCAATTTGGGAGGGCCACACAATAATTAAGTGAAGACAGAGAAAGTAAAAGGTTAAGTATGAGGTGTTGGGTGAGGCAACCAGGAGCAGCCGCCTCATAAGACGTGTCGCCGAGTGGAGATATGGCCTCTTTTTATGTACTGCTTCAACACTCCCCAGGCTTACGTGTGCCCTACCCTACAATACGCCGCCTCCGCCATTTTCAATAAATAATTAAGTTCTTGCTGCTATTTTTTTTTCTAGATATTTTTTTATCAACTTTTTAATTATAAGATATATTTAATTCCTGTGTTAATTCCATAAAATTTCCTTTGTCCCATGAACAAAGATTTATTTATTTATTCACACAGATTACGAAAATAAAGTTAATATAGTTGAAAATACAATTTTTTTATATATTTTTCATAATATTACCCTACATTAAATAATAGTTTAAATCATTAGAGTTTGTTTGAAACCCATTTTTTGCTCGTAATACATTTTAGAATATTATTTTGATGGATAATGTATAGTTAAAAAATGAGGAAAATCTTTGAATTTGCATGTAATATTAATGGAGACCAAACAAGGATTTAGTTTATATTTATTGATAATAAATTATATTAAATAGAGATATATAAAAAAAAACTAAAAAATATGTGACAATAATTATTGTCAAGGGATGATGTCACTGTCAAGGGAAGTATGTGACCCTTGTTTATTGGGGTCATTATTTCTATTTTAGAATTGTTGGGTCATTATTTAAATAAATTGTATCATGAGGAGACGCTTTTTGTTTTGTGTTTTAAAAAAAATGAGATTTTGGTTTAAATCTATTTAAATAAGTGAATCTGAATTTCTAAGTAATCGAAATTATCAATGTAGATATTAAATGACATGATTTTCAAATGACTGATAGCTAGAGAACAAAAATTCCCCAATCAATTTAATTTACGTCCAATTAAATTGTAAGTTGCTCACAAATTTAACGTTTAAATTGAATATTTTTATCATGTAAAGACTAAAATTCACATGTTCAAATAGTTCGAAAACTTAAAACCTCATTTCGATGGTTGAAAACTCAAAACCTCACAATGTGAATTGTTGAAGAGTCTAGTCCTATTTTATTGACAAATAATTGCAGTTAATTGCTGTAATTTTTAGCTGAAAACGGGTGGGTTTTATTAGAAGTCATCCAACTTCTAGAGACATTTCAATTGGGTCACTTGACTTTAAAGAGTCTCAATCAAGCCATCGAACTTTAGTTATATTTCAAAATTCGATCACTCCATTAGATGCCGTTAGTGTTCTAAAAAGCGTAAAACAAGATTATGCGTGAGGGTGAAACTTTAAGCATTACGAGCTTACCTCAGATTAGGAGAGACTTAGGCGTAAAAAAACATCTTCTTCTTTTTAATATTTTATTAAGTTTTTAATCATTTAATAATTAAAATAATACATATTAAACATTTAAAATTATAAAATACTATATTTACTTAATAATCCCTACCATTAGTTAATTATACAATTTTCAAGTTTTCAAAATGGAAAAATTAGAATATTTTCATAGTTTCATTTTTAAATTAGACAAATCTTACTTAATAGGTTTATAGGAACTTCGTATATGCTTTTGAATTTTGTAACAAAATAATAAGTTTCAAAATCATAATTACATAATGTAAATATCATCATAACTTAAATCTTCTTTAACTATTTAGATAAAATCATTTTTAACTTTTGCACACATAACATATTTTAAACACTTGAAATTAAAGTCAAATAAAAAGTTTTTTCAAAAAATAAAATAAAAATTAATAAGTTAAAGTTAAATAAAATATTTTTTTAAAGCAAAAAAAATACTAATAACGTTTAGGAATTGTAGAAAAAAAATTCAGTTTAAGTGTAAAGCAAGGCGTCCACGGAGGACGAAATAGAGGAAAGAAAAAAAAATTGTTTTAAGTGTAATCTTGAGCTCCGAGCTTAAACGCTGCGTAGACGAGATTTTTAGAACACTAGAAGCAGGTAATGCTATTAACAGAATTTGCTTGTGTGGCTGTTAAAATTGGATGGAATGTCACAGAACGAAATTCAATCAGCTGTAGGCATGAAAGAATATATATTCTTAACAAATGAATTCAGGAATGGGTTTTTGAGTTTAGTAAATTGTGTCCCCAAAACATGCAATTTAGTTGACGTAAAGATTTTGGTCATGTAGCATTTTCATGGTCCGAGTAGGTTCTATATAGCATTCCACTTGTTATCAAATGGATCGTAGGATAATAGCAATAATGAAACATTGAAGAAGAAAATAAGAACACAAAAATTACGTGAAAACCCAATTCAGGAAAAAATCACGGGTAGAGGAAAACAATCTACTATAGTCAATTGTTTTTTATTTACAGTATTTTGATTTCAACAATCTCAATTGAAATCTAAACTCTCAATAAATTGTTGAATGTGTAGATAATATAATGAGAATGTTATAATATGAAAATACAATGTGGAAATATATATATATATATATAAAAACCCTTTTATTGGAGTTCAAGTTGGGGAAGAAGTCCCAGAATTCGGATAAAATGGGAAACACGGAAAAGTTACGCTACCCGGCTTGTTTTTCCCCAACAGGGGGCTCGGAGCCGCGGCGCCAAGGTTGCTGCCCCATTTTTTTCTTCTTGGCGATGTGGCACCCGTCTCTCAAGTTTAATGTCTTCAAAGGTGTTTTTACCAACCACAAGTTCTTTTTTAAGCCCAACTTCTAATCATAGTTGAATTTTGATCTTCATGACTTAGAACTCTCCAAAACCCAAACTTCTTTAGACTTCTTCCAATAAACCAAATCCAAATCACATGGAATTTGGATCACACCACAACACCATTTGATTTCAACACTTTACACATACAAATTCAATCAATTGTAGCAATAGCAACTAACACGATGATTGGATTTAAGTCCTTGTTTGACAACCATTAAAACGAAATTCTTTTATTTTTTTTTCATTAACTTCTTAAAATTGAGTGACCACCAAAAAAATTTAGCCCTCAAAGGAGACATTTGAGTCACTTTGCAGTAGGTATGGGCATAGGTTAGATTGGATCGACCTCTAGCTCAACCAGATCACCAAGCCAACCATTCGAGTTGGGCAAAGTTCTAACCCAAAAATCAACCCTAGTCGAATGGGGCTGATGGTTTGAAAGAATACACATGGAACAATGGTTAGCAAATGGTAGCTTTCTATCAGAAGGATCTGTAGCATAAATGTTAACATGATTAAGCCCCTGTTTGAAACCCATTTTAAAGAGAATAGAAATTTTGGAATAGTGATTGATGTGAGAATGTGTGGTGGAAAAGTAATGATTTTTTTTTGATATGTATGTAATGTTATTTTATTTGAAGAATGAAAATGAGAATGAAAAATTAATGAGTGTCAAACGGAGGCTAAATAATGATGGTTGTGCATAATTGGATTACAGAACTAAATGGGCATAACTCTCGAGGATGAACCACTTTATTAATTTGTTCTTACTTGCTTTTGACTTTGTGATGCTGTGTGTCCTTTCACGTGATAACTGATAATTGTATGCAACTTATATGCTTGTTGTTACGTTACATTTTAATCTTTTAATTAATAAATTTATTGTTACTGTGGGGTAGTTATGTTTTGCATGGAAATGACGAATTAATATAATATACATGTTATTTAATTGAGTTTGAAATAAATTATGCTATATAATTGGTTTATTGTATACTTATATTATAATGTTATAAAGTTTCCATCTTTTCATGTAAATTAATCTAGACTTGTCTTCGAAAACACTTTTATTTTCTTATTAAGTAAATTTTATTAAGGCCCGTT
>CAIGRF010405231.1:0-15887 GCA_903798235.1 Fraxinus ornus
ATTTAAGTTAATAAAATTTGGGGCGTTACATCATTGATGTTGAGAAATTGTCATTTCTTTTGTATTATTTTTGTATTTAAATTTATTTGTAATTACTGAACTAAAAGTAATGATAATGTTGACCCCGAAAAATGTTCCACTAACGTGGTCAACAGAGTCCAAGGCCTCTCATGTCCACGCAAGCTTGATTTCTGTACATTTGGACAAACTGTTAGTCACACGTGGCCTTCTTTGGAGGGGTAAAGTTGATCGCGCGCACTTTGACGGTCAAGTCAGTTAGAGAAATAGTTGTACGAGTGTGAGAGAGCTTTAAACGTGAGACTCCAATATAAAAAGGGGGTCGACTTTGGGGAGAAACAAGTAAAAGATAGGATAGCTAGGTTATAGGTTTAAGAGTGTAAACTTATATTACCCTTGAATGATACTAAGTGTGAGTTTTTATATTTGGGCAAGACGAATAAAGGCCGTTGGATGACAACACACGTGGCCTCATCCAAATGACTGACATTTCTTGTCATAGACATCAATCAATCACATCCTTAAATGCTAATATCATTTTTGTATCCATAAGGACTAGCTTGCGGCCTTGAATTTGACCAAATAGGTTGGCGGTGGCAGTAAGTTGTCCTTTCAATTTTATAATACAAGATCTGGATCTGCTCTTCAATAGGATTCACATGTAATGCGGTCGGTCCGGCTTCGCCTAGCGGGGAAAACGGGTCGTCTGTGCTCAATAGTCGATTTAGCTTCGCCTCTTGTTAGTGTACATGGCGTGGGATCGCCGAACCATTTGCCACGTAGGATGGTTGAGACCACGTAGGCGTTCTTGTGCTGAGAGTCGTAACAACAATCCCTGAAGTCTGGGTAAGATTATTCATATAATGCGTGGACTTTCAAGTTTGGAGAAAAAGGACGTGGGCGTAACAACAATTTGGGTTTGAAGAAAAAGGGCATCGCTTGCAAAAGGCTAGATCTAATGAGACGATGCCCTAAAGGGTAAGCCGTTTCGATGAAGTTGAAGCCTGTGACAAGGCTAAATTACATGAGGCGATGCCCTTGTTGTAAAGGGCGAGTCACTTTGATGAAGGTGAAGCCTGTGATAAGGCTAACTTACATGAGGTGATGCCCTTGTTGAAAAGGGCAAGCCGCTTTGATGAAATTAAAGCTTGGGATAAGGCTAAATTACATTAGGCGATGTCCTTGATCATCTGGTCCCCTTTGAATGGGGGATGATTGATGAGACATATTTCTAGGCCTTGATGGTTCGATCCTATCAAAAACACTAGTAGATCTCTGGGGTCCACGTTCTTGAGCATATTCTGGGGAAAAGTTACCCTCATGTGGCATATTGTCATCGGGTCGGCTAGTGGCATAGTTTTGGACATATCAATTTCCACTTCCCTTTCCACTAAGCTGAGCTCCTTTCTGTGCACTTGAGGATAGGTCCCCATGTCATTTTCCTCGCGTTCTTGGGGAAATATTCTCTGTTGGGGCATTTGATACCATGCATGTTGGTGCATTTGCATAAGCAACTGTTGCATGGTAGCATTCTTTTAGGCCATGTTTCTCATGTTTGTGGCCATTTTCCCCACTTCCACGGCTAGGTGTACTGTGGTACTGCCTCGCCTATGTTGGTGATGGGGCAATGCACGTTTATCTTCGTTTCGAGGACTTCTTATTTAGAAGCCTGTAGTTGTCTATTTCTGTCTTCCTTCCCGCATCGATTTTTTCTCCACGAACCAGGCCTTTCTTTAAGGTTCTGTTTACTTTGGGTGGTTTTCACTACAAGGACACTTGTGGTTATAGTGTCGAATTTTTCATAGATGACGTCAATATGTTGACTCTAGAAATATATCAAGGACGTGGCCAACAGATCTCAAGACCTTTCACGTCCACACAATCTTAGTTTCTGCACACTTGGACAAACCTTGGACACATGTCGCCTTCTCCAGAGTGGGTGCAGTTGGTCGTACGTACTTCGACGATCAAATTAGTTGGAGAAATAGTTATAGGAGTATGAGAGAGCTTTAAACATGAACCCCCAATATAAAAAGGGGGTCGACTTTGGGGAGAAAAAGTAAAAGATAGGGTAGATAGGTTATAGTTTTAAGAGTCTAAACTTGTATTACCTTTGAATGATATTAAGTGTGAGCTTTTATACTTGAACAAGACGAATGAAGGCTGTTGGATGACAACGCACGTGGTCTCATCCAAATGACTGACTTTTCTTGTCATAGACATCAATCAATCACAACCTTAAATGCTAATATCATTTTTATATCCATAAGCCCTAGCTTGCGGCCTTGGATTTGACCAAATTGGTTGGCGACGACGGTAATTGGTTGTCCTGTCAATTGCATAATACAAGATCTGGATCGGGGGTTCGCGTGTAATGGGGTCGGTCTAGCTTCGTCTCGCGGGGGAAAACGGGTCGTCCGCGCTCGAAGGTCGGTTTAGCTTCACCTTGTGTTAGTGTATAGGGTATGAGATCGTCGAGCCATTTGCCACGTAGGATGGTTGAGACCACGAGGGGTTCCTTGTGTCTTTTTAATCAGAATATTGACATTTTAACCGTTAATTAACACAATGAGATAAAAAGGACCAATTTCGTACCAAAAGGTTGATTCAGGATGGTTATGCGAAGAATGAAAGAATTGGTCCTGAATCCGTACGAGGGAGGGACCATTTCAAATTAGGGAAAGAGTTGAAAGGGTTTTCTTCTTCACTTGAGCCCGATAATCCTCTGTAAAACTATAATCTCGCGTAGAATCATCAATGGCTTCATCGTCGTCTTCCGCACCAGCCGTTGGCCCAGAAATCCCGTGGGTAGAGAAATTCAGGCCAACCAAAGTGGCGGACATAGTGGGGAATGAAGATGCCGTTGCCAGGCTCCAAGTCATCGCGCGAGATGGAAACATGCCGAACCTCATTTTAGCCGTAAGAATTCAGTCTATCAACGATCAGTCTTATTTATTCATCGTATTACTCTATCAATTTTGTATATTTTTTATAATCTTTACTGCTGTAAGCATATTTTGTAATGTGCTGGAGCATACTGGAAACTGGAGGTTAGGTAAAAAATGATAGATTTTTTTGAAACTATGGGTAGTAAACGAAGGAGGGTTTTTGGTTTGATAATGCAGGGATTTTACTCGTGAGTGTGGGAAATGCCTGTAGGTTCCTGCGTGTAGATGCTGTACCAATTTATAGATGTCTGTGATTAAAAAATATTTGCACTTTTCGCACTAATTCCGTGAAAAAATGGTGAATATTTCCAGCATGTTTTGGTTGTTGATGTATCAAGATGTAGCAATTAGTGCATTACATGCTTAAGTATGCTAGAAATTTCTTCTTATTTCCAAAGGCAACTGCTTCAACGTCTATAGCCCCACTGACAAACGTGTTTATACACATCTGAAGAGGAAAACATATTGTTTTGCTCAGGACTTTTTCCAATGCTATTATTTTCTTCCTGTGAATTTCTTGTGCAAATATATAACTCTTATGTAGCCATGTAGGTTTATCTTATGCAAAGGAAACTAAGTTTAAATATGTTATCCATCTTGTTTTGATGTTAATACCTCTGACTGATAAAATATTAGGTTTAATTATCTTTCTTCTATTATTTTCTCTTTTATATTTCTTCCTATCTTTTCGGTTGTTCGCTTAATAAATATTTTTCGGTTAAGGCGATTATTAAATGTTGGGACGGTAAAGATAGAACAAACAAGTTCCTCATTATCTCTCAGGAGACTTTCAGTTTTAGACACATCACTTCCTTCGGATAAATATGAAAATTGTCATTATGATCTCTTGAATGCATTTACAGGGGCCCCCTGGAACCGGGAAAACCACTAGTATATTGGCACTTGCACATGAACTGTTGGGACCAAATTATAGAGAGGCGGTTTTAGAACTAAATGCATCAGACGACAGGTATGTGAAAAGTATGACTTAGCTCTATTTTTTCTGGTTTTGTGGTACTCTTGGTTGATTTTCTGAAAATGTAGTGATTTTTTTCTTGTGCAGAGGGATTGATGTTGTGAGAAATAAAATAAAGATGTTTGCCCAGAAGAAAGTCACTCTGCCCCCTGGTCGGCACAAAATAATTATCTTGGATGAAGCTGACAGGTGAGTGATCTTGTGATTGAGTTGCTAATGTGCTCATTCTGCCTGTGAGTGAAATTCATACAAGGACCATTATTTCTTTGCATAATTTTTTCCTGTCTAATCTTAACACATTTACTAGCCAGGCAGTTATTTATATTGCAGCTTGGCTGTCTGTCTAGTCTTAGTTTTCAAGTTGTTTACTTATATTTGTTCTGGACATGTCTGTGTCTATTGTCTTCTTGAATGTAAATTAGCATGACATCTGGAGCTCAACAAGCCTTGAGGAGGACAATGGAAATATATTCAAATTCCACGCGCTTTGCACTTGCTTGCAACACATCTTCAAAAATTATTGAGCCCATTCAGAGTAGATGTGCCCTTGTTCGGTTTGCAAGATTATCAGATCAAGAGATCCTTGCACGTCTCATGGTGGTGGTAGCTGCAGAAAAGGTACATAAATTTTCTGTCTGATAAATATGCCCTTTTGAATTATACCCTCCTTGAACAGCTTACTGATTATGGTCTCATGCACCTTTCTTCCAAGCTTTCAGTGAAGTCCTCATTGTATTAAACCTGGTGACACTTCTGATTTCAGAAATGCATTTTCCTCCTTTTTAAAAAAAATCCTAAAGTCACATGGCAAATTGATTTGTTCATGGCGTTTACCCTTTGGTATTTTTGCTAATGGTTCCATTTTCATCTCTACTTACTTGAACATGAAGCCCCAACCAATGTTATTGTAAATGCATGTATTAGCATGGTCTCGAAGGTGCTTTCAGCTTTTATCAGACCAATGTTCTTTGTGGCACTGGAAATAAGTTCAGGGTCCACTCTCATTATGTTTACTCAAAATGTCTTTACTTGGAATCATCATGTTATATGTTCTCTATTCAAATGGCTTAAGTTTCCCCCGTGTATCTGGAATCGTCATTTCAAGTTAAGGCCAAATTGACATATTTTGTAATGATGTAGGTTCCTTATGTTCCAGAAGGTCTTGAAGCAATCATTTTTACGGCTGATGGTGACATGAGACAGGCCTTGAACAACTTGCAAGCGACAAACAGTGGATTTGGTTTCGTCAACCAAGAAAATGTTTTCAAGGTCTCTAGGCAGGAATTTTAGCATTATCTTAGCGTTAATCTTCAAACCTCATGGATTGATTGTTAATTTTTCGCTTGGCTTCCAGGTTTGTGATCAGCCTCATCCCTTGCATGTTAAGAACATGGTACGCAATGTAATCGAAGGAAGATTTGATGATGCTTGTGCTTCTTTGAAGCAGCTCTATGATTTGGGCTATTCTCCCACTGATATAATCACTACCCTTTTCCGAATTATAAAGAACTACGATATGCCAGAATATCTGAAATTGGAATTCATGAAGGTTTGTTCGAACCCATTGTATCTCTGTATCGTCTTTTCGCCCATTTTGCCTATTCTTTTGACCTACCCTCTCTTCTGTTGGATGCTCAGGAAACTGGATTTGCCCACATGAGGATTTGTGATGGAGTCGGTTCATATCTTCAGTTGTGCGGTCTGCTAGCTAAACTTGCATTGGTCCGGGACACAGCCAAAGCAGCATAAGTAGAAAGCTGATGAAGTAAAATGTTAAAAGAGAGTTTTTACTAGTAGTACGAGTTTTTGTTGAAATTTTTTGCACCATTGTGTTCTTATATCGCTGCTAGATTAATTTTCGAGTAATAGCTCTCTCTTGTATTCCAAGACACGAACTTTGCATGAAATGTGACCTGCTTTAACTCGTGGAAGAACTATATCGGGTTTTAATTTATGTAGTTAATATCGATGTATCATAAATTTTTTAAGAGATTCATGTGATAATCTAATGACATATTGAACCGTCTCCATCACTAGGATCGATCGTGCAATTTTAATGAAACATTGGTATCAAACTCGCACAGTTTTAAAAAAGTTTTTAAGTCCCCGTTTGTCTACCGTTATTTTTAAACTATTTTTTTTCTAGAATCCATTTTTAACAACATTTTCAAAATAGAATATTTTATATGTAAATTCAAAATATTTTTCTACTTGTTAATCGTGCATTCTCCAAAAATTTATTATTTCAAAATTCATTTTCCTACATAATGCAACAATAGTATAGGACCAAAGATACGATTTTTCCAATAAATTAGTCGTGGTACTGATGGAAATGGGGCTGGGTGGCGCTCTTGGTCCTTTCACCGCTAGGAATTTTTGAATGGTCCGGCAAATATCCCCATTTGTCGTCTTGTTTACTTCATTTATTTGTTTAATTTAATTTTAAAATTATAAAATAAAATAAAAAGAGTCGAGTGGTTTTCGGACGAAGGCAGGATATTCAGCTATCATAGTCGTGGAGGCTAATTTTTATTGGGCTTTAACAGGTCTGGAGCCCACAAAGGTGTTAGTAAATTGAGCCCACTATCATAGTCGTGGAGGCTAATTTTATTGGGCTTTAACAAGCCTGGAGCCCACAGAGGTGTTAGTAAATTGAGCCCACTATCATAGTCGTGGAGGCTAATTTTTATTGGGCTTTAGCAGGTCTGGAGCCCACAGAGGTGTTAGTAAACTGAGCCCACCAACAATATATAGGCTTTAAGAGCCCATGAATAGAAGGTCCAATATCAATCTTGACACTGTGTAGCCTTTCAATATATATGCTAACCAGGAACTAGGGTTTCTGCATTTTTAGTAGTAAACGAAACGAAGCGCGGCGAGCTAGGCTACTGTAACAATGGTTCTCAAGTGAGTTGCTCTATCTCTTTCTTTCGATGCGTAATCCAATTCTTGACTTATAGATCTAGTATATATCGTGTGTCGCATTTAAGGATCGGTTTTACTAATTTGGATACAAATGGTTGTGGTGTGGCTAGAAATTGAGTGTTAATGTTAGCTGTAAATTATTTGTTGGATGTAGGAATTATTGGAATTTTAATGGCTTGTTTTTGCAGTATGATTTTAAATTTGTTGGGGGGAATTTATGAATTTTTGTGGCTAGACAGTAGCATTCGGTGTTCCAATGGATGCTTCAATCTAGAATCTGTTTGTTTTGCATTTGAAAAATAGATAAATATAGAATGCATCCGTCTTATTTTCACGATTTTTTGTTGGATTTGATGTGTTTCAAAGAGTTCATGCGATGTCAGTGTTGATGTTGCCCCTCATTTTGCTGGTGGTGCAATATATATGCTATTATAAGGCCTCATGATTGCTTCATATTGAATTCATACTCTATTTTCCAAGAAAAATTCTTAATTACCCGCTCTCAAAGAGCATAGAATGATATATTTATATGATTAGTGGACAGTGCTTTTTTGCACGTTTACCTTGTATGTAGTCTGGTACTGTTGTTGGGGGGTGGAGGGGGCTTGCTTTCGGTACGTTTTGCTTCTATTCCATTTAGATTTTGCCGTTTTATTTAATTTACTTCTGTTCGACTCACCTGTTAATTGTGGGTAATCAGGACAGAGCTTTGCCGCTTCAGTGGTGCCAAGATATACCCAGGGAAGGGTATCAGATTTATTCGCTCGGATTCACAGGTGGATTAAGACTTTGGTGCTTGCATTATTACCTTTTGCCTAGTTTCTTAGCTCATCAAGTTTAACTAATTTATGTACATTTTATGTTTTTCCTACTTTATTTATATCATTTTGTGAAGGTGCATATTCAGTTTTCACTTTTCAACCAAGATTTTTTCCCCCTTTTTTGGGACTGAAGACGAAGTGTTTTTTTCTTTTGTGATTGTGATGAAGGTCTTCCTCTTTGCCAACTCAAAATGCAAGAGGTATTTTCACAACAGGCTGCGGCCTGCAAAGCTTACATGGACTGCTGTGTACAGGAAACAACATAAGAAGGTGAAATTTAGTTGATAATTCCTTTTCATTTAACCTTCCTTTGTGTCTGAGATGAATTTGCTTCCTTAATTATCCTGTTGTCACTGATGGTTCTTGTGACTTGACTGATCCACAGGACATTGCTGCTGAAACTGTGAAGAAGAGGCGCCGAGCCACCAAGAAGCCCTACTCAAGATCAATTGTTGGTGCAACTTTGGAAGTCATACAGAAGAAAAGAGCTGAAAAGCCAGAAGTCCGTGATGCTGCACGTGAAGCTGCTTTACGGTATGTTAAGGGTTCAAATGTTTGATTGTTCTCATGAATGTAGAAGCGTTTGAGTATGCTTTCAGCAATATATTAGAGCATCTTTGGCTGTGTTTACAAGTTACTCTTGGTAAAGTAAGGTGAGACTTACTTTTTGAAAAGTAAGTTTTGTTAATAGAAAAAATTAACTTTCAAAATCATGTTTTGGCAAAATCAGTAAACTTAAGCATAGCCAAAAGATGCTCTTAATAGAACTCATTATGACTCGTAGCATTTGTTCTCAGTGAAATCAAGGAGAGAATAAAGAAGACCAAGGACGAGAAGAAGGCGAAGAAGGCTGAGTTGATGTCCAAGTCACAGAAGGCCTCCAAGAGCAACGTGCCCAAGGGTGCTTTACCCAAGGGTCCTAAGCTTGGAGGTGGTGGCGGCGGCAAGCGGTAATTTCCTTAGTATTTTAAATGTTGTCGCAGAAGAATGATATTGTAAGACTGTCGACATTCTATTCCAATATTTGGGCTTTGGCCTTCGTTCATTTTGAGCATTAGCTTGTAAGACTTATTTGACAAGGAGGTTTTTTTTGAGAGCAATACCATAACTTATTTGATCTCCTACTGAAACCCGAAAGAAGATTCATTGGACACAGATTTGAGATTTGTTGTCCTGATCTGAAGTTAATCTTAGTCAACCCAATTATTTTATTGGGTTGATTTGGTCTTCATAACTAATGGTCGTTTTCTGAGTTAACGATGTTACAGAAGTTGATATTCTTTATTGTTTCCTTGTGCTTCCCTTTCAAGGAGATGGATTATCTTGTTAAATATTCCTAATTCAGCCAGTTTGAGTGCCCCTAAGACCATATTTTGGTGTATGGTTGGTGAGTCGAAACAATAAGTTAACTTACGTACACATTTGACTAGATTGGTTTGATATGCAACACTCGATAGTATCATTATCACACTGCCTTGTGTTATGGTTAAACATACAATGACCGTCAATGGAGTCTTGAAAGGCCCTCAGTAGCCGGGCTGTGAATCATGGGCTATCACCTTCTTTTCTATAAATAACCTACCATTGAACGATAAACTTTCTAGTTTTCAGCTCCGACCCAAAAACAAACTACCAAGCTGGGTCGAGAAGAGAATTTTTTAAAAGAAGCGATTCATTAAAAAATATTCAAGATTCTTAGTCTTTATTTGGAATTGGTTCACGGTTGTTTCTTTTTGGGCAGTTCGAGAGGGTTTGGTTCCCTGAAGCATATTTTATTAAGATCGACGGAATTGTATGTAAACTCAAAGTAATAGCACGATGAACAAAAAATCGATGTTGTAACTATCAAACATGTCATAAATGTGTCGTGTATGTGCTTATCCAAAAGTCCAACCATATAATACGTGTATTAATGTCTATGCGTAGTTGGGTACACAATCTCTACCCTGTGGCCATTACCTGCCACCCTATAACGCGTTTTTATGCAACGAAATCAAATTATATTTGAATATTTGAGTTGATAGGTTGGACATAGTTGTCACACCTAATTCATCACTCAAAACCTTCAAATTGCAATTTGTTTTCTCTTCTTTATCTTTGCCTTAAAATCACAACTGTCAATGATTCTTTGATCACAAGAAGGCCGGGGATTTCATTTCACACATCGAAATATTCAAACAAATCAGAATCTTGAACATGTCAAAATCTCTGTCTTTTAAAATTAAATAATCGTGGACTAATTCCTGTCTAAACAATGTAATATTTTTGTGGGTTTATAGTTTCCTAATTCTTAATTATGTTGGACCTTCGAAATTTCATTTTTAAAAGTCCGACATTGTTAAGAGTCGTCTAATTTTTTCATACTTTTGATATATTGATTTCATATTTTACTGATATAAGATTTATCCCTTAATAAACCCCTACAAGATAATGACTTATTTGAACACATAATATTGAAATTCGAGTGTTCATTTGAGTTTTAGACGAATCGAATTGCTTGTTTTAAACATAATGAGTTTTTATATTAAATTGGAAGACTTCGATCTTAAAATATCAATATTGTTAAGATAAATAGACCAAGATGATTTCATTTTTCATCGACATGAGATCTATTCAAATAGTTATCACACTTTTATCGACAATTCAATTTTTTTTTTTAATACAATTACTCTTAAGTTGTCATTGTCGAAATAAAACGTTAAACTCACTACTATGTGGTGCAACTTGCAATAAAGATAATCACAATTTTTTACTTAGTCAATGAAAAATTAAAATTTCTTTAATGATTCAATGTGTTTGTACTCCAAATAAACAAAAAAAAAATGCATGGTCGAATTACTTATTTTCTTCTTTTCTCTGTTATTAAATTTCTAGGTTAGGGACGTGACCGAACTTAAAGACGTACGAAAGAGAAAAATGTGACCAAAAAAACGAGGCAGAGAAAACTTTCACTCGAATTGGGTGCACGGTTGTCGAATAATAACTAGGCGAGGAAAATTTTCCCCCTAATACTCCTTTTCTTGCTCGGAAAAATTGGGTCCCACGCGTATTAAAAATCCTACGCGTCCTAGACACGGATTTGATAATCCATAATTTACTCAAAAGTTGTAAAATTGTCTGTCTTTATCCATTAAAAAAAATTACACGAAAAGTTTAAAGAAAAGAATATTAATTATTTTCGAAATTGGATACCCCCTTAAAAAGGCACATTTGGCATCCGACGAAACTTCCTTTTGCACACACAGCTCACCAAACAAAAACGAACACAAATTGAAAGTGACAATCAACTCAAATTCAATCCCTTCACAAACCCTGTTGCTCAGTCTTTGTTCTTGAAATTGAAATCTCCACCAATTCTCTCATCTTTGAAGCTAAGAAATATACTGGGATATAAATATATTATACATACAGCTTGATATTCAATTATTCATACGTACTGTGTGGAAATAGAGAGAAAAATGATGGGAAATAGGGATCTGGAGAGAGGAACAGAAACAAAGAGTAGAAATCAGAGCTACCCACAGAGCTATTATGCGTCAGGAGGAACATATGATGTGGGTTATTCAGACAGCCAATGGACTTCATGGTTAGTGCCTATGATTGTTGTGGCGAATGTTGCCATGTTTGTGATAATCATGTTTGTGAATAATTGCCCCAAGAATCATAATGGATTTGGTGAATGTGTGGCTAAGTTTCTTGGAAGACTTTCATTTCAACCTCTCAGGGAAAATCCCCTTTTTGGCCCTTCTTCATCAACGTAAGTTTTCCTTCTTTTGGGGTTTCTCTGTTTTTTTCCTTTTGATTCTCGAATTGAAACTTAGATTAATTTTTTGAAGTATTTGTTGGGAATCATTTCGATTTGTTAGCTTGGAAACTAATGGTTGACTTTTAAGTGTTTTTACTTTGAGATTTGATTGTACACTCAAGTCTGTGACTTTTCTTGATTAATTTCTTTTTTCTTAAATTAGTTACCTACTTTTGCTTGCTTGCTATTTACTACTGGGTTGCAATGAAATTTTAAGATTGGAATTTGAAGCTCTCAATTTTTTGGTCAGATTTACATCTGATTGTATATGGTTTTTTTAACCTTTATACAGTGCAATAATCTAGCATGATTTTGGTTAAAAGCTGAGTCTAATTTCACTTTTATTGTGTTGAAGTAACTTATTATTTGTATAGGATGGGATCTTGAGCATAATTGGGGCCAGTTGGAGTTGTAATGCCTTAATGGAAGTGTTTTTGAGACGATGAATTGATTGATCGCCGGAGGTCAGATCACTAGCAAACCACAATAGGCCATCAAAAATGTGAAAGAATACACAAAGAAAATGTAGAATAAAACTCGATCTAATATATCCAAGAAACAAACAATATCATATCTTAAACTATCAATTCTTCTTTCCGTAATGGATTGTTGAATGTGAATTATTTTGAGCAGTTTTCAGTCACCTCCAAATGTTATAGTCATTTCCTCCTTCCATTAGTTTACATGTTGAGTTTTAACAATATCTTTAAAAATGATGAGATTTTACCTCCAAAATTGATCTCGTTAAACAGTAGCCTAGGTTTGCTACTGGAATCATTTTCAGCTTATCATCATTGTAGCTTTTCTTAATGTAAAATTGTAGTTCTCTCGGAGTTGACTGGTTTATACTCTACACTAGAATTGATTTTCATGTTGTGTTGTGTTTGTTTTTGAGTGTGGTGGGGAGGGAGGCTTCTTTAAGTGCCCTTGCACAGTAATTGATTCTCTCTCTCTCTCAAAAAATTACATTATTCTTGCCTCTACTTGTGCAGACTGGAAAAACTGGGAGCGCTAGAATGGGAAAAAATAGTTCACCAAAATCAAGCATGGAGGCTATTTACTTGTATCTGGCTGCATGCTGGTGTTATCCATTTACTTGCCAACATGCTGAGCCTCGTGTTTATTGGAATTCGCCTTGAGCAGCAATTTGGATTTGGTATATATCTCAAATCTTATTTGTGCTTTTGGTTATATCTATAAGAATGTAAAGTGAAAATCAACATCTGTGAATGTATATTATGATTGAAATTGACAATCTGGACTCCGTTGCAGTACGTGTCGGTTTTATCTACCTCCTGTCTGGAATTGGTGGGAGCATACTCTCTGCCCTTTTTATTCAAAAAAGTATCTCCGTCGGAGCTTCTGGTGCTCTATTTGGACTTCTTGGTGCAATGCTATCCGAGTTACTTACCAACTGGACTATTTATTCCAATAAGGTGAGACTTTTATGCCTTTTTCTGTTTTTTAAGTTTTTTTATCAGAAATAAGATCAACAGTTTTTCATTTGTATTTAACAATTTTCATTGTTCATAAAGGCGGCAGCTCTGATTACTCTGGTGATCATTATCGCAATTAACTTGGCAGTCGGAATTCTTCCACACGTCGACAACTTTGCTCATATTGGAGGTTTTTTGAGTGGTTTTCTCCTTGGCTTTTTATTGCTGATTCGACCCCAATTTGGTTGGCTCGAACGTCGGCATCTTCCTGCCGATACTCGCCTCAAGTCCAAGTTTACAGTTTACCAATACGTTTTCTTGGTGGTTGCCGCAGTTTTATTGATTCTTGGGTAAGCTTTATTTTCATAAATATTTTGCAGATTATATGATCAAATCAAATGTCAAGTGTCATTCGATTTTCTACATGATGCTCGAGAATACTCGAATGAGTGATTCTTTGTAGTCCCGACTAGTCCACTCAACTAAACATACCATACACGATTCTCCATGTCGAAAACTGACTACATCTATGCTTGCTCCCCACCATTTTGCAGGTTCACAGTAGGATTGGTTATGCTGTTTAAAGGAGAAAATGCTAACAAACACTGTAGCTGGTGCCATTATCTAAGCTGTGTGCCTACATCGAGATGGAGCTGTAATAATTGATTGGAATTCTCTATACCATTTTTTGGGTCTTCATTTTGTATCTGATTTTTTCCTTTAATCTTTCAGACATTTTGCTTGTTCATAAATAAAGGCCATTAATATGCTTCTTATGTATATTGGGACTTAGTTGTATTGAACGTATAAATCTGTATGGAAGTTATATTCTCTCTTCCAATACCATATACTAAACTAGCATAGTAGGGATTCGCTTGGGTAAGCTTTATTTTCAATCTTACGTTGAGTCCTAGTCATTTCCACATAGAAACCACTTTGAGGCAGAGGTACGTGGATGATCAGAAACCGATGGACCTGAGGGACGGAGCTTTGGTTTAGGAAAATAGGCAAACCCTCCCTTTGGAGAAGAAGCTGACCTCTGATGTGGTCAGAGGCCGGATACTTGATTTGGTCCCAAGCTCCTGTTTCATAATCATTTTTACACAAATCTTTCTCTTTCTTTCCTTTTTTTTTTGTCAAATTCATTTCCAATTACACATTCTTGTAATAAAATATTCTGCACCTAAATTCAAAATATTTTCCTATTTTTTAACCACACATTTTTAAAAAAATCATTATTTCAAAACTCATTTTCTTCAAAAAAAAATTCTTTTTATTGGTTGTCAAAACAGGGGCCAAGTGTAAATGCTTGTTCATAAAACGAATTGCAAGATAATGACAATAATGAAATAATGAAAAAAAAAAAAAAGAACACAAGAATTTACGTGGAAACCCGATTCGAGAAAAAAAATCACTGGCAGAGGAGAACAATCCACTGTAATCAATAGTTTTGTGTTTACAATATCAAAATTCCAATAATCTCAATTGAAATCTAAACTCTAAATCTCTCAATATGTTGTTGAAGATGTAAAGAATAATATGAGAATGTTACTGTATGGAGATACAATGTAACTATATATATAAACCCTCTTATTGGAGTTCAAGATGGAGAAGAAGTTCAAAAATTCAGATAAAACGAGAAAACACGAAAATATTGCGCTAATGGGGCGCCCGCCTTGTTTGTCCCCAACAGGGGGCGAGGCACCACGGTCTCTGTACCATTTTTTCCTTCTTGGCATGCGACACCATCCTTGAGGTTGTGGTGCCCGTCTCTTGGGTTTGATATTCTATAACACGCATTTAATCATTTAAGATCATCCTTCAAGCCAAACTCCTAATTATCATTGAAATTTGATCTCCACANCATTTTTTTTTCTCTTTCTTCATTTCAACCATACATTCTTCCAATAAAACAATATTACACACAAATTTAAAACTTTTCACAACTTTTCTACCACACATTCTCCCATCAATCACTATTCCAAAAATTTTATTATCTTCAAAATGGATTTCAAACAGGGGCTAAAACACATCTTCAAGTAAACACCACTTCATCTCTTCCAAACAAGCCCCCAATGGACTAAATCAATTACAAACACCAAGTTCAAACATTGCTCAAACATAGCAGTGAGAAGTGATTTTGTCATCATATCAGCATGATTATCCTTGATATCAACATTGATCACTACAATATACCACGAGCAATTACATCATCGCACAAAATGATACCTCACATCAATGTGCTTAGTCCTCTCCCGAAACATCTGATCTTTAGTCAAGAAAATTGTACCCTGACTATCACAAAATACTGTAGATACCTGCAGGTCTTCACTGATTTCATCAATTAATCATCTTAGCCACATAGCCTCCTTACATGTCTCTGTAATGGCCATATACTTCGCCTCTGTTGTAGACAAGGCTACTGCACTTTGCAAAGTAGCTTTCCAGCTAATAGCACAACCTCCAAGAGTAAACACATACCATGTAAGCGATCTCATCTTATCGAGATCTTTTGCATAATTTGAATCCATATAATCAATGACTCCATCTAAATTTCTATCAAAATGTAAACAAGCATTTGAAGAGCCTTCAAGTAACTGAAGATACACTGCACTGCTTTTTAATGTTCCTTGCCAGAATTATCCATGTATCTGTTGACTGCACTAACTGTCTGTGCCAAATCAAGTCTTGTACAAACTGTAGTATACATGAGCGAACCAATTGCGCTGGAGTAAGGAACTCGAGACATATAATTAATGTTATAATCTGATTGTGGACACAAGTTAGATGATAATTTGAAGTGGGCAGCCAATGGAGTACCTTAACTTTCACCATATCGAATCTTTCAAGCACATTTTCAATGTACCCCTTCTGACTCAAATACAGTCGTCAGCCTTTCTATCTGTTGATACCGACCTACGAGGTCGCTAAGTTCGGACTGCTGTATTTCAATTACAA
>CAIGRF010405233.1:11071-22768 GCA_903798235.1 Fraxinus ornus
TAAATTTTTTTTTTTTTTTTTTTTTTTTTTTTTTCCCGTGTTTCGAATTGCTCAATGCAATGCCTTGTATTTATAACTTAGCCTCTAATATTTGGTAAGTTTCCTGTTTAGTCGCCGACTCTAGTTCTTTTTCCTAATTACAATATAAATCATTTTTCTTATTTTGTTCTTACAACCAACTGACTTGATTTTATATGGTTTCCTCCTACAATAAAATTCTTCTAGAACATCTCTTAATTTAATTCATCTATATTGAGTCAATCTTATCAATTTTCACCTTATTTTCAAATTCTCCAAATCACGACAACCCTTGACATACATTTGACTCAAATTCTCCAAATCACGACAACCCTTGACATACATTTCCGCACCTCTTTACCGGTAAATATTACCTTTCCTTGATCAATAGTCTTAGACTTGAAATAAGAGTCCGTTTGACTACAAAGATGGAATTTGGGTAGAAATGAAATGAGTTTCAAAGAATTGAATTGTCTAGAATTTGTTTTATTGGGAATTGTAATTAATTGTGTTTGATTGGTATAATTTTCCATCTGGAAAATATTGAAAGATTGATATCTGTTTGACTTTGTTTTTCATAGAAATTGTCCATTAAGCTGATATTTTTTTCTTACCATTGGGTCTAGAATTTGTTCCAATTGCCAAAAAAGAAAAAAATATTAAAAATATTTGTACCATATATCATTCGTTTGACTTTGTTTTACATAGAAATTATCAATAAAAAGTGTTAAATTTTTTTACCATTGTATCTAGAATTTTTTTCAATTGCAGAAAAAAAAAAAAAGAATTGGAAAATAGTTTCCCACCAAATGATTTTAAGGAAAAACAAAAAAAAAATGTGAGTGTGAGGAAAAGTGGGAAAATCATTTGCCTAGAAAAAAAATATCAAAAACAAGAAAAGTGGGAAAATGGAATTTTCCATAGAATTCCCTCCCTATCAAACACACCCTAAGTTCAAAATTTATTAAACATTACTATACGATTTGACATCTTTGAACTTTGATCTTCTTTGTTCTTTACATTACCAACATAACGATCTTGGCTATTTCACAATTCTTGACAACAAAGAGCATCTTCTGTGTGATTTGATAACTACAACTACATATCTATATGACTCGGATCATTACACTACCACCTCGATGTCTCTCGATCACAACAACATCTCCACCTTGGTGCTAGTCTCTCACAAAGATCCATATGAAACCTTGACATTGGCATCATTGTTGAAATAAAAAAATGAGCTTGCAAGCTTATGTCCCTTTTTTACGAAGTCTAAGGATACGTGAGGACAATAAAAGCCAAAACATAAAAGGCTTACAAAAATGAAATTTTGATCCAATCATATTCTCGGTGCATCATGTGTAGACAAACCAATATGCGAGTTGTAATGTACTTATAACACAATTGTTTTGATTAGGAGGGAGAGAGAGAGAGAGAGATTTGGGGGATAATAAAAAGTATTTTTAAAAGTGAAAAAGTTTAGCAATAATTTAGAATTAGAAAAATTAAACAAATTAATGGGCAACTTTAAATAATAACAAAGGCCTGAAAGGCAATCGCATAAATAGCAAGACATTTTCATCTGAAGTCTCTTCAGTCTCTATTTCTCCAACATTTTTTTTTTTTCATTCTTTGACCTTTGTCGTCATCCTCCATGGAGGAAGGCACGCATCTACAAGAGATCAAAGGGCTCGAGGAAACAGTGAAGTCTCTGAAGGAAGTTTCAGAAAAGCATGAGAAGACAATGGAAGAGTTCCTTTCTAGTCAAAACAAATCAATAGAAGATTTCAGCAATCACGTTATCTCTCTTATAAGTACAAAGATTGAAGAGTCAATTCAAAGAAATAACCCATCTGGTTATTGTACTACAGGATTGCCTACCATTGAATTCCCCAAGTTTTCTGGTGAAGGTTTTGACGAGTGGATTTACAAATGCAATAAATTCTTTGATTTGTATAAAACTCCGGATGATGTAAAAGTTAAATTGGCATCAATTCATATGGATGGAAAGGCTCTTCATTGGCATAAAAGGATGACGGAATCGTCATCTATTACGAAATGGGAAGACTACACTCGTCAGATGGGGTTGAAGTTTGAGGCTAAAATTCACGGATCTCGTATGGAAAACGAACCTAGGGAGACTGATGCAACCCCTCTGATTGACACAAAAAGGCCACGCCACAGGATATGCAAGTTAAGAGGAACTAGTTGCGAAGAGATCCCAAAACTAGAAAAATCTCACTTGAGATTTGGTCCACTTTACTGCAACGAGGAGTCCTCGGACTCGAGTCGTAAGGAGGCGGCTTGGCAGCATTTACTGAAAAACTCCCCTGACAGGGCAGCGGTGACCATTGAAATTCACTTGTCAGAAATGAGAAAGATAGAAAAACAGGCAAGAGCTACTTATGATGATGGATTGGTGGATCACTTGTCGGGACCTGAGTTTCGATGGATGATGATTAAAGATGGTTGTTTATTCCTGCAACTCGTGTTGTATGTTCTTGGAGGTGCCCAACAACTAGGCTATCCTCCTGGCCATAACATATTTGGTCCAGAGAAAAATAACAAGTACAATGATATTAAAGAATGGATTGAGGCCATTTTCTTCGTTGGGAACCAAATTCCACTCATAGTGCTCAAGGAATTAATGAAGCAAAGCTACTTCAGGAATGTTATAGGAAAGGGGGAATGGGAGCTACCATCAGATCTGTGTAGGATAGCTTTGTATGAATTGTTATTGTTGCCTGCACAAGAAACTCACCCCTCTAGACCATTACTGCAAAGGCTTTCTAAGAAGGTATTTGCAAGAGATAATTGGCTCCAAAAGCAGCAGCCTTCTGATTTGCTCCATGGCCTGCAGTTGCTGATACTCGGGCCAAAATGTGAAGGAGAAGAGGAGGAAGAAGAAGAGAAGGACTTGGAAGGTCAGCACAAGCTAAGTAATTTACAGGATGTTGCCATTGATGATAAAATATCTTCGTCAGCCACAGAATTGAGAAAAGTGGGTATACATTTCAGGCCTCTAAGTTGCGGGAATGGAAGCAGAGGAATCCATTTCACAAATAGGATGTGGGGTTGCAAGACATATCCGATTCTTTACTTGCCTCCTTTCTTGGTAGGAGATGACACAGAGTTAATATTTCAAAATCTCACACACTATGAGATCAGTCAAAAACTTGACAAAAGAAAACAGGAGGTTAGCGACTATTTGTTGTTTATGAGCGAGCTGATACGTACGCCTGATGATGCCAAACTCTTTGGCTCCAAGGGAATCATTCAAGGGGATTATCTTAAACACAAACTAAAGCTGCCAGGAATCTTAAGAAGACTAGCTCCCGAGGAAAGCTATAATCAAAACCTTCGCCGTGTAAAACTTCAAAGTAGTGATTATTCACCCCCACTTTGGACAAAATACTGGCAGATTGCAAGTATTGCCTTCATTGTAACAGCACTGCAAACTGTTTACACCATTCTCCCATATTACAAAAAAAAGGGTAGTTCATGATCAGCATCGTGTGTAATTTGATCAATATTGTATTTGCATTCAATTCTGTGTTTGTTTATATTTGAGTTTGACTGTGAAATGATGTTTTGGAGATTTATTAATTCAAACTGTCAATTGTTTATGGAGATCTTAGGCCATTTCTTGCTAGACTCTATCGCAATTTTAACCATTATATATTTCAACACTTGGATAAAATTATTTTGTTGGTTTGGGAACCCAATCAAATAAGGGTAATTATATTCACATAACAATTTTTTATATCTGCACCTCATTTTTATTATAAGAAAGGGTTTCAATATTTTCACTTTTGCTTTTATGTCCTTGACTTTTTTTTCATCATATTGTTATTCTTAACATTGAATTAATAAATATATTTTACCTTTAATCACAATTTTTATCCAAATATTATGCTAACTTGCATTGAAAAGAATGGAAAATATTTTATACAACTTTTGTATTAATTATGTATTTTGGTTATTTATGTATACACTTATTCGGGGTCCTAAAATATCGATATTTGATATTTTTTTTGATAAAATATATCCTAAATTGTTGTATTTTATATTATATATATAACTCAATGGTTGAACGAAAAACCAAAAGAAAGAAGTGAAAATCGATGAAAAATAGGTCAAATCCAAAGTTTGAGGATCAAATTGAAAATATTCAATAGTTGATTCGGACAAAAAGATGATACTTGAAATATTTTTAGGAGACAATTGATGGAATTAGAACTCAAAAATGAATGAAATATGATCAAATTATTATCAAAATCAATTTCCAATCACATAAGTTTCCAGATTTTTAGTCGAAAATTGAGATCCATTTGGCATAGTACACGTTCGAATTGGAGAAATTCTATTTCTAGAAAAATTGTATCCCTTTGAGCTAGCTTTTCAAATCACTTTGAATCGCCTTTATCAGATATCGGTAGAAGAAATTATTGCCAAATTACTGACTGTTGTGTAGAGACAAAAAATTCGCACACGAATGAAACTTTCCTTATTCGATTGAAACTCTTTCAGAAATCAATTTGGACGTTATTTTCAACCAATTTTCTACTCCTACAAATACCTAATAGTAGAATACATATTGGAGAACTCTCCTTTATGCATATTATACTCTAATATTCATCAATTATTATCATCAAATGAGGAAAATTCATAATTTTTGTGCGAGAATTGAAGGGGATTTGTAAGAATCCAATCAATTGAATATTCAAACCTGATTTTTGGGCAAAGAAGAGAAGCAAAAATGAAGATTCATCAAGAAACCATAGAAGAGATTCAAGATTTTAAGATTCATCTTCATCTTCTCAATTAATCAAAAAATCGGGTTATATCTTTTCACTTAATTATGATTTCTTGTAATTTCAATATGTTAGGTTAATGTTATGCAATGTTAAGATGAGATAAACCTTTGTTATGATATTTTTAATTTTTAATTAATTATTTTGACTTTAATTTGATTTAATTTGTAGATGTTTATTATCGTATTTATCATTTTTTTTAATTGCTTGATCACCAATTGAATTGTTAGTGGATTTTATTGTTATCGAGAGAGACAATATAATTTTATGGTAAAGTTCGATGGGGGATTGAGATATACATCTATGCTTTACACAATTTTCATAGGTGTTCTAGATCGTTTAATGGATTTATCATGTTCGCATTTTCATCAAGAGATAGGAATGTCACATGAGAGGAATATTTTTTTATAACTATCGAGAGATGCTTTCAATTAAATTAGGAACACTGACATATAAGATTGATTACAAATCGCCGCTTTAATTCGTTAAGCTAAAAATTGATCAACAAGAGGGATTTATCATCTTAGCAATACTTTCACATACTTGAAATCAAACTAGTTAAATTACTTTCTAGTTTAATAGATAATTTAGTTATTAGTATAGAAAACTCAAAATCTATTTGCTATTCGATTAAGGTTACTATTAATTTGAACTCGATTGAATACTTAGTTCTCTTGGGTTCGATACTCTACACACTATTATATTACTTGTTCACTATTCTGTTCACTTATGGGAAATCAAATGATCAATTTAAAAATACAAGAGACACATATATATTTTTCTCCATTGTAACAAACATTTTGGACAAAAATCGTCTCTATAAATAAGATGCTAAAATTAATAGAGGGTTGATGATAAAATAAAATTTTTTTTAAAAAAAGTTGAGAACATAAGTGTAAAAATAAAGTTTAGAAATATTCATTGCAATTTAAGTATAGTGTAGATAATAAAATTGTGGTGTCAATATATTTACCCTCCAAATAATTAAGCAATAATGCAAATAATAATGCTATTTATTCTGGCTCGAGTTGATACAATTTGATGTGGTATGATAAATAGAATTACTCTAGTGCAAATATCAAGTCCAGATGCAAAGAAATCCAATCCAATAACTAGTTGACCAATCACTTGTCTCTGTGTGTTTGCGTGCGTGGTGGGAGTCGTAAGTAGAAATAATTAGCCAATTAGGTGGCTGTGTTTCAATGTCTGCACTCGGAAAGTTGGTAGGAAGTGTAAATAGTATTATTGGCTTAACATTTCTCAGTATTTTATCGAGTGTCCGATGGAAGCAAGGGGCATTGGAAAGTCGGAAATTTTAGGGGTTGTTCTCTTCGTGTTTCATTTTCTAATTTTGAGTTTTAAATTCATTTTGAGTTTTGTGTTTTGAGTGTCCGACGGAAGCGAGGGGCACTGGTAAGTGGGAAATTTTAATTTTTTGCAGGTTCTTGTTATTGTTTTTGGCTGATATGTTATGTCAATATGAAATAAGAGTTTGATTAGGCTGGTGTTTTATTTTTTATACTTGGTACCAATGAAGATAATTAAAAGAAATATGGAAATTAAAATTTGGTAATAATTCACAAATACATTAAAAAAAATATATGAATTCTGAACTTACTTTTATACTTTGTGTGTTATTTTATTTTTTTAATTTAATATTTTTAAATTCTTCTTTTGTATTTCAGCCTAGTGAAGGAGCTAGGAATTTGTCCACTTGGGATTAGAGAGAGGGGGGGGCTAAAATTAGTTTGATTTCTTTGCAATGCATCTTTCATATTGAAAGACCATTAAAACGAAGAATCTAAAATGAGGAATAAAAGATGTTTGCTAGAAATTAGTTTAACAGTAATTTTTAATTCTCTTGTTAATGTCACATCTTTTGGATTATTTTCAGACTATTTTTGTTACTCATCCATGTAGGTTCTTGGTACACATTTCGAAACATGATGATTACTAAAACTATTATTATTATTTTTTTATTTTCATTTTTGATGTCACATCTTTTGACTTATTTTTGGACTATATTTTTCCTCGTCGTGGTAGGTTCTTGTACCATATTATGGTATTCATGGCAAACTTCGCACTGCATATTTCCAAATGAAAAACTATTAATGGCGAATTCAAACTAACGAGACACAAATGACTGCTAGAAATGGATTCGAAATCTAATTTTTGTATTTTAATTCCTATTATGATGTCATATTTTTTGACTTGTTCTCTGGCTATATTAAGTCAATGGGGTAGTTTATGGTTACCATTTCGAATTATTCATGGAAAACTTTGCAACACAGCTTGTGGTTGAAAAAATGTTGAACGACGAGTTTCAAATAACAAGTCAAAGACAACTACTAGCATTGAACTTAATAATTTAATTAAAATTCAATTTAACTCAGCTCATTCTTATAATTAAATATAAAAATAAGAGAAAATTTAGTCCATGAGTAATTGTTTAGGAAAAAAGGGGGAAAAAGACCTAGAGGTGGCCAGGATTCCCCAGGCCCCCTTCCTCAACCCTTGCTTCGGCCCTTAAATTCATGCACAGTCGGTAAAATTTAGCAAAGTTGATAGGTGTATTTTGTACACCTATTTAGGCCTTTAAGTTGGAATATTGTTGGATATTTTTCTGTAGACCTGTCCAGATCAAATCATTTGCCATTGTGTGTCGGAAGAAGATCAGAATCATTTGTTGGAGCATTGTTACTCTTCCCTACATGGGGTCACTTTGCATCAAACAAAACAACAAAAGTTCTACAATTAGATTTGTATTAGCCTATGTTGTTTAAGGATGCATATGCTTTAATTTGGTAAAGAAATGTGACAAATGCCAAAGGACAGAAAATATCTTAAGGAAGAACAAAATGCCTTTAAACAGCATTTTACAAGTGGAAGTATTCGATGTTTGGGGCACTGACTTCGTGGGGTTGTTTCCTTCTTCATATGGTCAGCAGTACATCTTGGTGGCGATGGATTATGTGTCCAAAAGGATTGAGGTTGTAGCTTTACCGACTAATGATGACAGGTTGTTATTCGATTCATAAGAAAGAACATCTTCTCTAGATAGGACACTCCGCAGACTATTATTAGAGATACTGGGAAGGACTTTTGCAATCGTTACTTCTCAACAATATTGGCTAAGTATGAGGTTAAGCATCGTGTCTCAAATACTTATCATCCTCAAACAAGTGAACAAGTAGAAATTTCCAACAGGGAGTTGAAAAAGATTCTTGAAAAAGAACGTGCGTGAGTCAGTAGTTTGAAAAATGTAACAATGAGAAATATAGTAAAAATTAATTATGATACAGGTGATTATGAATGTATTTGTAACTAGGTAGACATATCACATACGCATATCGGAACGTCATACAAAAACTTCTCTCGTCGGAGAGATGTGTCACATTAGATGATGAGCCAAAGCTAATTTACAAATGATGTTTAATACCATTAGATGATCAACCATAGAAAAATTAAGGGTGATGTTTGATACTTTTATCTCGACATTTATTAATGATCTTTTCATAAGTACCTACTTTAAAATAAAATTTTTAAAAATATTTTGTTCGCTTTCATTACAACAAATGTAAGATTTCTTGTTACAAATAATATTTGTAAAAACTCTACATTTTTGTGTCACACTTTATTTTACATGTCATATATCTGTGCTATTTTATGTTAAGTGTTACATTGTCACTTTGTTACACAGTTTGTCAAAGTAATATACTGTGTTAGATTTGTCATTCCAATTTTTCAAATCCGACTCCATCACCACGGTAGCCGAACCTAAATCCCTACCTAAACCCTATGGAACCTGACTCCCTTCTACAACCAATGGTCGTCAACAACCACAATATTCAAGAATGAATCTTGCTACATGTACATGTCACTATACATTTTTTTTTTTTTTGCTAGATTACCGCATGTCAACACTATATTGATCTGTTTAAATTTTTTTTTTCCAACAGCCAATGCAGTTAAGGCACCTTGCTACCTAGCATTTTTCCCTGGCAAATTCCAACAAGTGGCTCTTCAAGAAAATTTAAGAGACAACCATTCTCCTAGATGACATAACATCAATGAAGTACCTGAATTGCATAACATCAATTATATGGCCCACATCATGTGTCTAGTATGCCAAAATAGTGGATACCATAGCCCGATAATCCCATGTTGATAATTTACATAGTAATCATGCTAAAAACAAGAATCATATAATTAATTGATAGTATGAAAATCATACCTGCAGAAGACATCATTATATATGAATATTACTAGTTAGATCTTCCTCTCTTTGCTCTTCAAAATAATCAGCCGTTAATGGGGCAAATCAATACGATATGGAGAGGAGAGGGGATCTAGCCATTATATAGGAAATCATAAAGTCAACTCATTATGAATAAATGGTACATGCTCAAAAACTATGTTTTTAAATATCATTATATATATTGAAACAATTCGGACGTATGTGGTATACTTTCCTTAGAAAATACTTGTTGAAGGAGGGTAGTAAAAATGAAGTGTGTGCCCATGTATTTTTATAAAGAAAATAAATTGAATTTGCAATTGTAACATATTATGCTGATGATTTAAATCTAATTGAAACTCGTGAAGAGCTCAACAAGACTGCAGGTTAATTGAAAAATAAATTTGAAATGAAAGATTTGGAAAAAAATCAAATTTTATCTTGGGTTGCAAATTGAACATTTTTTAGAAGGATTATTTATTCATCAATCTTCGTATATAGAAAAAGTTTTAAAATATTTTTATATGGTTAAAGCACATCCATGGACATTACCCGTGATTGTTCAATCACTTAATTTGAAAAATGAGTCATTTCGCCCACTTGAAGATGGAGAAAATGTCCTTGGTCATGAAGTACCATATTTTAGTGCAATTAGAGCATTAATATATTTTACAAATGGTACTTGACCTGATATAATTTTTTTTTTTTTTATAAATCTCCTTGTAAGATATAGCTCTATATCAACTCAAAGACATTTGAAGGTGTTAAATACATTTTTCGTTACTAAGGTATTATTTATTCTGAAAAATCAAGATCTACTTTAGTAGGATATGAAGATGCAGGTTATCTCTTTGATCCATATAACGCTAAATCAATAATAAGATGTGTTTATACGGGGAGAAACAGTTATATCATGAAGATTTGGGAAGTAAACCTTGATACCAATATCTTCAAATTATTTTGAAACTATTCAACCCACGAAATAGGTCAAGAATGTATATGATCGAGGAATATGATCCATCATATCCAAGAATTATGCGGATTAATTTCAATAAAAGATAGTTCAATAATTTTGTATGAAGAAATGCAACTTGTATTGTACAACTCAAAAGAGATTACATCAAATGTGATAAGACAAAGCATATTTCTTCGAAAAAAATTCACACACACAAGCTTTAGAAGAATGACGATATCGATGTTCAATAAATTTGCTCAAGTGAAAATGTGGCCAATTTATTCATAAAAGCACGTCAACATTTACGATCAAGAATTGGTTCATAAGATTGAAATACGTCGACTCAAAGATTTTCAATGATCANTTTTTTTTTTCACTTAGGTTTTATCCCACTGAATTTTTCTAATAAGGTTTTAATGAGGCAAGAACTCCAAAAAAACTGTATTTTTTTTCCTTCATTTGATATTTCTGTTCCATTGAATTTGTATCAAACAAAGTTTTAACGCTATAGATATTTTGTATTGTGCCATTCAAGAGGGAGTGAATGACAATTATACTCCTGCATCCAATTATTATTACAATTGTATTCCTTCCAGTCCTAATTCTTTCCTATAAATATGAAACTTTAGTTTTTAATAAAATACACGTGTTTATTGACTTCTCTAGTTTCTTCTCTTTTTCTCTTTTCTTACTAGTGTTTTTGGAAGTATAACTATATTGTTTTGCAATTGTATTTATGTAGTTTTTGTGGACACAAAGAAGATTTTTTAGTATTTTCCTTTTCTGGTTAATATCTAATTGTTCATATTAACTCGTGAACCTACACAGTATAAAACGATCCCAAAAAGAATGCAAGACGAGGCATCGACATTATCACTTCGATCATTATGGAACATGCTCAAAGTATGCTTTTTTATTATTGGCTTTCAACCTTTAGATCTGGTTGATAGTCTTCTAGTCAATCCATATCACTCTTTGAAGACGTGGTCATTTCTCGATCGCATCGAACGAAAAGCTTTAGCTTCTTATGGATTCTCGATTTATGAAAGAATAGTATCTCGTGTTTCTCGTTCTGGGGGGACTTTACCTATAGCTATATTTTTAAATTTTTTTTTTTAGGCTCGCTCGGGCCACGGGCCGGTCCGGGCTCGAGCGACGCCCCAAAATGGGGCTCGGGGAGCCTCCGAGCTTTTTTTTGTCATCCCTAATGTAGGCTCTTAAATTTATGCCTTACTGATTAATTGAATTGTTTTCTACTTATATTTGTGTATAAATTGTGTTTTGTAGGTAAAACCCGGACTCAAAGTGGAATTGACCAAAAATGAGATCAATCAGAGATTAATTGAGCAAAAAAAAAAAATGTGGAATTGAAAAGCTATGGTGGAAGTTGGGAACTTGATTGGAAGCTCTGGAATAGTTGGATGGATGAACTAACTAGTTTTGGGACCATATTCGACATTTGAAGAGTTTGGAAAATGAAATTGCACGATATTGGAACTTTGAGGGTCAACTTGCACATGGATTATTCTATATGTACAAAATCTTGTACAAAATTGGTTACAAAATCGCCAAGTGGCGCCCCCCTATTGGAGGGGTGCCGGGACTATAGAACCTATTCTTATCCGGATTATTCTATTTGTACAAAGTCTTGTACAAAAGGGGTTACTAAGTCG
>CAIGRF010405239.1:10420-22997 GCA_903798235.1 Fraxinus ornus
AAAAAACCTGATTTTTAAATTTTTAAACTATAAACCTGCTTTTTGAATTTAGAAACTTAAATACCTTATTTTTGATTTTTTCCCAATAGAAAAAGGAAAACCTTCCAAATAGGCCCATAGTCAATTTATCATAGGTTCATAACACTATTATGCACTTCATTCTCTCATGAAAAGATTCACCTACTGCCTTTTACACAGAATTCAGAAGAATAATGCTGATCGAACAAGGCCGCGTAACGCTTGAGTTCCAACAGAGTTGAGATCTATCGTCTTGAATTTGCTATCATCCCAATATAACGTTCAAGACACTATGGCACTCCACTCTTTTTAGCAAATGAAAAGAGGTCGAGGTATAACGTGTCGAAGTGTCAAAAAAATGTGTTGACGACTTACAATTTGCTAAGAAGCAATAATATACCCATGTGTCAAAAATGCATTGATGGTACAAGTCTGGGGACAACGGATCTGTGATGCAAAAAACACTTTGAAATACTTACATGTACTATATTCATTCACGAGCTGCTGTCATGGTGCAATAATGATAGACAACCGATTATAGTCTTACTCTCAATAAATTTAGAGTCAACTTTCTCTACTCCGTTTTGTTCATTGCCTCAAGTTTTAGAAGATGCAAACGCAAACATTTGCATTCATTTAAGCCTAAAGTGATGGTGCAAGACTCTTTCGGAGGAAATCTTCAACTAAGAAGAACAACTAAAGTTACAAAACTAAAACAACATTCTAAGCCATTTGCATGCTGCAGAGTACACAGGAAAAAACAGGATGCAATCTTCTGCTTAATCAATATAATACAAAGCGCGGAAAATTCTCTCTACTTTTGAGACTTCAATTCCTAAGTCCATCGATATGCGGGAATCCTGCGACGATCCACTAAATATTCCTTTCTCCCGTTTTATGTGAGTCTCAGATAAGATAAGAATGCATGTATGGAAGGAAGGATACGACAGTAGTGGACGGCATTAAACATGTCAACTACGGTGTACCAACCATGCATGAAACGTCTAAAAAGAAATCTCGTATGCCAAATCCTATTGCTTTATTGAAAATTTGTGCCGCAAAACATATGGTATAAGCCAGAGAAGGACAACCACAGAAGTATGACTAGCAGATGAATATATAATTCAAGTATTCATACAGTAATTTCATAATTGTATAGTGCTAAATCATTTATCTTTGTATTACTGAAGCAATGGGAGGTATCAATGTTTCATCGTTACCTCGTGTACTTGATTCTTCTGCACTTAAAGAAATCTGCTTGCCTTTACTGCAGTATTCCTCTGAGAACCGGGTGGGACTTGAGGAATAAGCTTTCACAAAATGCGACTGGGACGAGCTGTTCCCAAGAGAGGAACGGGAACCTGGGGTGGAACTACATTGAATTTCCCTGTCATCCTGAGGCAAAGGCGATATTGGCAACTGGTCGCCTTTTTTCCTGTAAAACTTATCCTCCACAATATCATAAGAATTCCCAGTCCTGACTTCCTGAGCTAGAGAGCACCAACAGCAGAAAAGCCACAAGGCAAAATCTGTGATAGCTGGTTTACCACAACAAAAATTATACGAAGGCAAATTGAATCTCTTCCTCATTTGAATCCTCCAAAAGCCACCATAGAGTAATCCAAATATGCAAAGGAAAATCCCGGTTAGACCTAATGCCATCCTGACAGCTTCATTATCAATATCAATAGCAGCCAGATTGAAAATCCAAAATGGAGCGATACAAAATAGAAGAAAAGTCACGATATGAACATATATGTTACCAAACCCAAGTCTCTCCATGTTCCATCCAAAAACACAGAAGCTACAAAATAAAGAGAGATATGCTAAGGAAATATTATCCCAAAAATCAAGAATACCTCCACTCCACTGAGGATTAGTCTCAACCATTCTTCCATCATCTCTCATTGCAAATGAAAATCTCTTTTCAAATGATATTCTTCTTGAATGATCCAGTTGGCTACTTACATCGGAAGAAACCTGAACTTGTGCTTCTTCATCCATCTCTGTCTCGTAGTCTTTTCCGAGAGGACTAAGCATGGTGTAAATGCCGGCAATTGCAGGGGCAGCAATTGCGACAGTGATACATATTCCGACCCCAATAGGAGGTCGTACAGATCTTTTGTATCCCAAGTTAAGACCGCACGATGCATATTGAGCGAAACAGTTAATGTTGAGCAGAATCACAGCCACCATCATGTGTGTCCATTCATTTGGTTTATAGGTTCCATTCTTGCAGTAAATTTTTCTGAGTTTCAAAATGTCTTCTGTCCTCCATCTCAATAGTAATGTAAGGTGATATATGCGTTTTGGGTGTTGGTACAGACACATGAGTGTGAAAAGTGCATTGAGGATTTGGTTATTGACTTCAAACCAAGCATCTCGTTGCGACTTTTTTGGGAGGACATGGTTCAACATCCCAGTCATGACCATGAATAAAATAGCACCAGAAACAGCAACACAGATAATCCAGATAAAAAGAGCCAGATTCATGGGATCCCTTAACCATTCTTTGCAAATTTTCCAAAGAGAACTCCAATCTATTTTTCGAGAAAATATCTTATTAAAGCGTCCGTGAATATGAAAACTACTAGATGAAGGTATAATACGCGATACTTCATCTCTCTCCTCAGCCATGCGCTGAAATCTTGCCGATGGTGAAGCCAAATTACCAAATTTAAGAAACCTTAGCTTTCTGGAAAGATAAGAATCATCACTAATCCTGTTTACTGAACTTTCATTGGTTATAAGACCCCCTTTAGTTGTTGAAATGTGTAGCGGAATCCCGCCCTCGACTTTACCATCATTAGGTTTCTCACCTCCACCACTGTTCTCAACATTATCACTTGAAACCATACTGGTTTTTTCGTGTGCTCGGAAATTGATGTACTTAAATTTTAGAAAACCGCTCTCATTCTTTCCTTTGCTTAACTGTGTCAATAAAATTACATAGAGCTGCAAGATTGGGAAAGCAATGCCAATCAATCATTTTAACCAAAAACTTTAATCAATTATGCCGTGTTTTGTTAAATTGTGCGCTCGAAACAATCGCGTGTGAATCTTTCTCGAAATCCCAGAAAATGCACAAGCTTTAGGATTATGCTACTTGTACATCAATTGTGTACACTCATGACACCAATATGCGTTGCAAGAAATAGGTGGATGAAAAAGCAATTTTTTATAAACTGGCAAATGAGATAATGGCACGTGGCATGACGTAAACAAAGGTGTAGACAATGATATACACCAAACATGACTGTAAACTTTATTGCAAGAAAAGGAGGGGGAGAAATCTACAAGGCCCATAATCGTTTCCCTTAGGTAATAAAAATACAGAACTTTATACAAGCAATAAATTGTTTAATTCCAAAATCAAGATTAGACTAAGTACAAATAAATGAAAAGGACAAAAAAAGTAATAAGATTGAATCAAACAAAATCAGTGCCAATCTTTGGCGACTCCATATCCATTTATGCAGTAGCAATAACATTAAATTCTTGATTATAAGAAATACACCGTAAAGTAAAGTTCATTCAAATTCTACATTCTGAAAAAATTAAGGATGCTAACAGTAACAGACAATATAAAGAGCTAAGCAAGAAAACCAAGAAGATTTACTAGTTATAAATAGGAACTCACCAATTGGTAGGGAATGAAAAAAATCAAGTGGATTTGAAGGATTTTGAGCAAAGAATGCAACTTGAAGCCTGATGCTGATTTTCATCTTCATAGCCACCATTTTAAGGAACAAGAAGAAACAGAAGCTTTAATGTTCTTTCTTTTGTTCATTCCTTTTTCAAAAAATCAAATCATATCGTCCAGAGATGATAATCGATAGAAATAACACAAACCCAAGTGGCCAAGATGAAAAAAATAAAAAAAAAATTATGCAATATAGTTCAAGCTTCAAACTTCAAAAGTAAGTGGCCAAGAAAAGAGAAAAAAACAGAGATAATCCAGAACATGGGTGTGATCCTTTTATTCACTTTTTTAAAGAAAAAAAATGGTTTCTTTGCTCAAAAGGTGAAATGGTGTAAAGGGACTGTAGCTTTGTTATTAGGGGAAGTATATACGATTTTGCAGTAACCAAATATGCCCTGTGCTCACGTTTTTTTCTCTTTATTTTAAAACTAATTTTTTGCATATTTATTATCATTCGCATATTTATAAAATAAAATATTAAATTCAAATTTATTTATTTTTTTAATTATACATTCTTAAAAAATTCATTACTCGAAATAATGATTTGTGGTGCACCACCACTATCTTGTGGATACTGATGGTTGATTGAATTCAATTTGAAAAGAATCTGCCTGGTGTGACAAATGGTACGAAATACAGCAAATGGAGTCTTCTCATTGATTAGAACTAGTCGTCAAGTCATAATTTGGTGTCCGATTTTCAACTAATTTAGGCTATTGAATAGAATAACCCCATTCATTTAGCCCCGTTTGGTGCATATTATTTTTAGAAGAATATATTTTTTTGATTGATGTGACGGGAAATATATGGTTGAAAAAGAAGGAAAAGTTATTGACGTGATGAAAAATATTAATTTATTAGAGAATGTGTGGTTAAAATGAGTAGAAGAATGAGAATGAAAAAAAAATGTAGCCCAAACAGGGGCTTAGTATTGGAATATAAATTTAGCCCTTATTTTACACGATTTAATTTATTTTAAGTTTTGCTATAAGATCATTTTTAATCATATATTTATACAATAAAATATTTTACACGTAAATTCAAAATTTCTTTTTATTTTTTAAACACACATTTTCTTAAAAATACTATTAAATTTTTTTTTTTTTTTTTATTTAATGGAATCGAACAAGGGCTTAAGCGACAAGTGACAAGATTTAGCCCAAGTTTGCTGTGAATTAAAATTTGATTTTAATCTCAAATTAAAGCATAATTTTTATTAAAAATTATTAAACATCTGACTTTAATTTACTCATCAAGACAATCGCGTCAACATGACCAACCACTTCCTTACTGCTTCACAACCTCAACAACAGCAACTAACAAATATAGAAGCTCTCTAAAAGAACATTCTATGTTCAGCATGAGAAAGGAAGAGTACGCCAAACATGAACTTATGGATTGTTTGATGGATATTATTGAAGAAAAAATGTATTTTAAATAGTGATATGATGTGAAATATGTGATTAAAAAATAAGGAAAAGTTATTGATATGATGAAAAATATTATTTTATTGAACAATGTGTGATAAAAAATGAGTTTTGAAGGAATGTATTTTGAGAGAATGTATATCAAACATGTGCTTAATAAGTTCAATTAAATATGTCATATGTTATTACATTCAAATACTCTGCATGTACAAAATACTGTTCCATAGAAGAAATCAGAAAAGAGACATGGGGTTATTGATATTATAAATTTTTTGTTGGATATGTTGTTGGATTGTCAATTATTTTTTTAATTTGAGTTATTGATATTATATTTTTTTTCTTTTTCACTTCATAGAATTCAAATTAAATTAAACTTTTGTTATGGAGGATCACAATGCCTTAATATACTACAATTTTTAAAATTTAAGCCTTAAAGATATCTATATTGGATTTTATAGACGTGTGATCATTTTTTCCCGAGAACCAATTGGATTAAGTCGGAATCAATCGAATTAGTTTGACTACAACTTACTCGATCAATCGTTTTCTCATTAAGAGTATGTTTGGTAGAGATTAAAATCGAATTAAAATTGAAAAACTAGTCGTTATTGTTGACTTTTATTAGACGAGTGAGACCCAATAACAGTTATTTTTTCAATCTTAATTGAATTAAAATTGGTACCAAACAAGCTCTAAAACCCAATCGTATTCATTTGAATATGTGTTTTTTATATACTTATTTTGTCTTTGAATTAATGTATCATATTAGTTTACATATCAAAATTCGAGGTGTAAAACTCAGTGTTTCAATAACTAAATGTGTTTATCCTTCTAATAAATAAATAAAAATTTCTTGTACTACTGAAGCTTAAAAATATGAATTAATCTACTTGTACAATAATGGTTGACAATGTTTGATGTGGCAAAATTTGGACAGTTGATTTAAAAAATAAATTTTTGAATGTTTTTGAAATGAATGAATGTCATGATGCCAAATCATGATTGTCAACCATTATTGTACATGTAGCATGATTCTAAAAATATTTATTCTAGCCAAGGGCAGAACCGGGGTCCGGGGGTCACGTGCCCCACAACTTTTGAGAATTTTTATTTTTATTTTTTTGCTTTATATCCCACTTAACTCTGAAACTACCTCAAAATTATCACACAACTCATATATCTAGTCTCAAGATCTCTCTCTATACATTCGTAAGAACACAAGCACACACATTCTCATATTGCTCTATCTATCTTTTAGGGAGGAAAAGTAATAAACTTATAAGGTTTTGGAGCAGTTTCAAGAGGCACAAAAATCTACAATTTTGTGAACTACCCAAGTGTTACGTTCTAGTTTTACATATTCTTTATTAATCTTATAAAATGCTATAACCATTCGGGCTAAAATGATATGATATGAAATGTCTATCGAGACTTGAAGTTATCAGGGAATTCCTCAAGGCCGTTCGGCTCTAATGTTATGATACAAAAATATGGTATGAATGTTTTGTTACGTTGGGTTGTCGTTATGCCTGAATTCGTTGGACATGACAAGTAATACCTAGAGAAATGTGTCTGAAAATTTTAATCAGCAGTAACTTTAGTTTGACCTCTTTCTTTTTGAGGAATTTGGCAATGTAATTTCGGTGACTTGACGACCTCTAGCTTATTTTAATCATGTAACGTTCTTCTTTACTGTTTGAACTTCCAGCTTGAATAGTTATGTTAGTTTGGCAATTATCCTGGCAATACAATGATCTCCATGCATGTCAGTGTGTGCTCATGACATTGCCCAAACGAAGTGAACTTGATAACAATCTGGACTTAAAATCTATATCCAAAGTCCAAAAAAGTATTTGCGTATCAATCACTCCAGATTTATGGTATCAGCTTATAGTAATTTTTAAAAATTAAAACTAGTATGTTTGAGTAAATTGTAATTGTAAAAAGTTACTGCAGTTAAATTACAAACTCGTTGTTTACAGATGCAATCATATTCACTCCAATAAGAAATCTCATAGCAATACACAAAAAAACCCCGAGTAAGAATGCACAATGACACAACGAATGTAGAAGAAAATTAGATTTAGGTAAGATCATCCTCCTCTAGCTCTTTAGCCTTCAATGCTTCCTTGACTCTCAGTAGAAGAGTTGTCTTCCACGCATCCTAAGAGCAAAGTACAAGTGGAAAAAAAGTAAGTAATGTAATGTAATGTTACTACACGAAAAGTAAAAACTACAGAGCTGACTTAGATGGGATAGTAATAAATTCAAATTTGAACTGATCAATTAAGTCAGCTAAATTATTAAGGGCCTGTTTGGGTCAGATTTTAATTTAAGTCAAAGTCAAACAATCAATATCAACCACATCTTTCATGTGTCCCACATCTTTTCAACCACACATTTTAATCTACACCAAACACCCTCTAAGTTCTTCGACACAGAATCAAACAGAGTTATCCCATTATCTGCTGGGCCTATGCACCTATAATAAAATATAATCACTCATCCATGCTATCCACTTGCGAGACTAATTATTGACAGCCAAACACTAGCTTTCTCGAAACTCTTGGTGGCATGCATTTCAAGACTACCAACTTACTCATAGCAGGTATTTCATAAGCTCCAATTTCGTCAAGCAAAATAATAGCAAGGTAAGAGGAGATAGTATCAAGAGTGAGTCTTTATCGCCATGGATAAACCATACTGAATAATATACATGGTCTAACATGGTTGCAAAGGATTTGATGTTATTGGTGGGAAAAAGCATAATGAAATGAAAAGGTAAAGTTACAGGAAACTATAAACCTATAACAACTGAACATCGAAAGGTATGCATAGACCATAGAAATATCATATTTGAGAATGGTAATTGAAGTCAGCCTTTTTCTTTTCTCTTCCTTCTATTTTCATCACTTTGTTCACCCTTCCCCTAGAAGACAATAAAAATCTAACAAGGAAAACTATGACCGCAATTCAAACAGAGAACTGATTTCTAGTTCAAGAGACAAATTTAAAACACGTGAAGATCTCAGAATATTGTGGGGTCATTCAATAAGGAGAAATAAGAAACAAACAGATTTTGAGGTTTGTAACTACTAGAGTAAAAAAAATGGTTGTTTCACTTTTAAGCTACAGCCTAGATTCAGCCATTCACCCAATCACATTGAAGTCAATTGAATTTGATGCCAATGAAAATATGCATCTGCTGCTTTCAAACCTAAGCCATGTATTAAGAAGTCAATTTTAAAAAGAATAGAAAATAAATTTTAATGGCATAGCTTAATTACCAGTTGGGTCATGCTATCAAAATCCTTGATAGCATCAGTGAACTTGGCAACATCTTCCTCATCAACTGCAGCAGCTAGATCCTGTGATGAGCACACATATAAAGGTAAAAGGTACAATTTATAATGTTAACAGCTGTTTTTTTTTAAGGTACCAAAAAGTGAGGATACACAAAGATAAAAGAAAAACCATATAAAAGATAAAAGATTGCAAAGTTCATCAATAGCAATAAAAATAGAAAGAAAGTTTATTTGTTATAACTCGATACACATTCTCCTCGAGATGGAAGATACAGAGGGAATAAAGATAAGAAAATAGCAAAAGTAAAAGATAACTACAACATACCGCAAGCAATTTGTACTCCCGTGTTCCTGAAAATGTTGGATCCAATTCCTTCAAAAATAAATTTGCATGCATATCCTCAGAACTTATATCAAGAATGGTGTAGCATTCCATATATGGACAAAAAACAACAGTAATACCTCATATCGCTCTAGCGCATTGTTGATTGCAACAACATCACTCTTACAGAGTTGGCAAATGCCCGCGTTAAGAAGATGACCTTTAACTCCATACTTCAACAAGTTATTATTGAGTGATTGCCGCGCTATCTCTTCATATATCTCAACCGCTTTCTGATATCTGAAGAAATGTTGACAATTATTTATGTTAGTGGACTTCCTAATTTCTTCTACCACAATACATCACACACTGACGTAAAGTCAACTTAATAGCTTAAGATTAGACAAGCATTTTTCTAATAAACATTTGGGATTCTTTTCCTCTGCTCGTTTAACCAAAGAAAGATATTCATACTTATGTATGCTTATATGTAATGGCACGTGCAATAATATTTTCATATAGTTTGTTAAGCCCCTGAATGAGCCTCATTCTTCAAAAACTCATTTTTCTTAAAATCATTTTCAATCACACATTCTTCTAACAAAATAATTTTACACGTAAACCAAAACATTTTCCTACCTTTTTAACTACACATTCTCCAAAAATAAAATAAAATAAACTGACTACTACAAAATCTATTTTTTCAAAAAATGGGGCTCAAACAAGCCCTAAATAAAATCATAATGCAAATATAGCAACAAATTAATAAGAATCCACAGCAGTCCAAGTTGTAAGATAACATAAAATGCTGGAAATAATTGAAAAATGATTGGGGCAAAAAAATGGATAATTGATGGTATGTGGACAGTGTGAAGTGGGGGGGTGAGGGATGGTTGTGCTAAGTTAATTTGATTTCATTGCTAAGGTGTTTGTTCGCATGGAATGTCAACATGTATGGGCATTCTTGGGAATTACAGATTACAACTAAAAAGGAGTTCACCAAAAAGGTACTACAATTTACAGTCAATCGAAATAAATTGTCAAGAATTAAGGAAAAAAATACAAGAAAATCCCATCAATAGAAAAATGTTAAAACAGATGGATAATCACACATCTAAAATACCCAGATGCCGAATGTAAAAAAAATTCTAGAATCTGTGGGCTTAAGTGATTCCCATAACACTTATTGGGCTAGTGTTTTGTTTGTGACCCGGATTGTGCTACTTTGAATTATTTATGGCCATTAGATATGTTGAATGATTGGGATTTAATCTTGGATGAGATATTTTCTTTGGGCAATGACTTTTTTAATTCAAATTGGTTCCTTCCTTGAGACTCCTCCCTTTTGTTCCTCCCAGGCACGTCACTTTCAAGAAATAGGGCTAGACTTTTCTCCTCTTTGAACACTCTCTCCTTTTGCTCTCTGTTGGACCAATTTTCTTCTTCTTTATTTTGGTGCTCCATGAAATTGATCTTGTAGCCTGTTTTGTTGGAAAAACTCTTGTATACTTAGACCTGAAATAGTGGCTAAGTTGTGTGGTATTTCTTGGAGGCTTAGATCAGATTTAGAACGTGTTCTTGGCTGTTTTTGGGAGATCTCTTGATCGATGATCCAAGCCAAGTAAAGGGAAGGTTCTGAATGGTTCTCTAGCTCTCTCTGGACGGTGATTTGCATGGCATGGAAGGCTGTTTCTGAGCCTAACTGGTTCGACCATTAAACAAGAAAGAAAAGCTCCAGTTATTGCCTTGTACATTTCGGTTTTATCATGTTCTGTCCATGGTTTCTTTTATACTCCATATATATGCTAGATGGTATTAAATAAGTTGAATACTTTTAACTGTAAATGTATGATTACATTATGCTTGTGAGCATTGAACTATATTATTGTGATTTTGGAGACTATAACTCTTAAGTAGATTTCCTAACAGAATCTATAATACAAAAAGTATTGGTTAGATGCAATAGAAAAAAATTTCCCAGAAACTGCAGTTCTCGAAATATGAGATATGTCATTCTTGTATTGTATAAATTGATTAGAACGTAATACAATCTGACAACATATGTCTATCTAGAGCAGGCAAACTTACTGTTCAAGTTGAGCAGCAAATTGAGCAATTTTCTGCTTGCACTGATTTGCCGAAGTTGTTACTTCTTCACTTTGGAAAAGATCGCAGGCCTTTTCATAATAAACAATAGCCTGTTCCAAGTTCTGTTCTTGCTCGTATAATTCTGCAATTTCCTGCAGAAGAAGGGGGATCCCAAATTATGATCTTTCAATTTATTCATCAAAATACATATTATTAGCTTTCTAGATTTACGAGACCAGGTGTTGTCCGCACCATGATTAATTTTTCGATCAATCATATTTTAAAAAAGTCAACAAATCTGAGTTAATCATCTTTGTCAATAATTAAGTGCAGAACTTGATTACAAATATGAGTTATTTTGATCATGTCATGACATTAAGCAATGAAACGGCGATATAACATATAATTGCAGTTTCTACCTTATAATATCTGGCAGACATATTGAGCCTTCCAATCTCCATAAACAAATTTACAGATTGCTCCAGGCATGATATTGACTCTGCAGACATCCAATATGAACAAATATTTACATCTTCCAAAATTGAGGATGAAAAGGAATCTAAAGACTCATTAGATGAAGCAAGCAAAAACAACAAGATGCGAATGACAAATCTGAGATTAAGCAAATTATATATGAGATAGACCAGTTTAAAGTGGTCATTGCCACCATGTGAGGTTGAAAAGGAATGAGATATAAAGACTCATTAATTGAAGCAAGCAAAAACAACAAGACGTGAATGACAAATCTGAGATTAAGCAAATTATATATATGAGATCAACCAATTTAACACTCATAAGTGGTCATTTCGACCATGTTATTCATTCCGAACCCCCATGGCAGCAAAGAAGTGGTAGACAACAAAACAAGAAAGGAATTAATCCTTGAGATATCTTTCGGAAAATGGGCCAAATACCATCCACAGCAAATTGGTGTCATAAACCTCAACATAAATGGTTAAATAGAAAGAAATCTCAGGAAATTGATAAATTAATGAACTTCCACGAGAAAGATGAGCACCTTTGGTGTTAGTCTTTTTGTAGCAATGAGCTGCATCAGAATACGCATTAGCAGCTTCGTGATTGCTGTCCAACTGCAAATATAATGTTGAGAAAACAAGCAGATGTCAAGAAGCATCAAAGATCAAAACGACAGAGAAAAAGGAGAGGCCTTGCAGCTTAGCACTAGACATACTGCCCACGCCAAAGGATTACCTTCAAGTGACAGTCAGCCAACTTAACATACACTGCTCCAGCCTGATCCCCTGATAAACATATTTCAATGTTAATAATCCATGTGGCTGCAAAAGGCATTGAAGAAAATACATTGCTTCAATTTCTGTAATTTTTAGATCTTTTCACACAGGAAAAGGTGGTCATCTAGTTCTTCATGTGTGAGCTTGGCCAAAAAGAGCATGACATACAAGTATGTACCACAGTTCTTATTCAATATGACTCGTAGCTCCAAAACTGCCAACGTGATCAAACCAGTAAACGACTGAAATTCTCTAATAAGTTCAACAATGTATGCACTGACCATGCACATATTACTGGGATTCTTGAAACTGCAAAAGAAGCTAAACCAAATGCATATGAGCATATCTATCTTAATCACATGGACAATCATTCATAATTTATTCTCCTTTATCAATTAAATCATATTCTTTCCAATGTAAAATATTTTCATCCATTCACAAACAACCAATTAATCAGTTCC